>CAUYRH010023379.1:0-19961 GCA_963574655.1 Perodicticus potto
TTTTTTGAGACAGAGCCTCAAGCTCTCACCCTGGATAGAGTGCCGTGGCATCACAGCTCACAGCAACCTCCAATCCCTGGGCTCAAGCGAGTCTCCTGCCTCTGAGTCCCAAGTAGCTGGGACTACAGGCACCCGCCACAACGCCCGGCCATTTTTTGGTTGCAGCCACCATTGTTGTTTGGCGGGCCCAGGCTGGATTCGAACCCGCCAGCTTAGGTGTACGTGGCTGGCGCCTTAGCCCGTTGAGCCACAGGCGCCGAGCCTGCCCCTGTATTTTCTGTGTTCCTTCCTATCACCACAGTCACAGCTCCAGCCTCCCTGCCTCCAATCTCTCGCCTTCTGTTTGTCCTTAATCTGCCATTCATCTGCTTGCAGCTGTGGCTCCCCAGCACCTCAGGAGAGAGTCCTGGCTCTTTGGCCTCTCTTGCCCTTGCTCTGGCCCAGCATCACTTCACCCCATGGACATTTTCCCAAACACACAGGTCCCAGCTTTGACTCCAGGCCTTGAACTTACAATGCTCTGTCTGGAGGACGCCCTTCCCTCATCCAAGTCTCCTTGCCCCTCAGGCCTCAGTCTCAACACCATCTACCCAGAGGGCTTCCCTGCCCTCCAATACTGGGCCAGCTGCTGTTCTTCTCCCCTCCCACTGTGGGGAATAGTATCCTGATGCCCACTTTCCTAGGTGTGTAATCTCAGATAGGTCATTTCATCTTTCCCTGTCTCATTTTCCTTATCTGTAAAATGATGACAGTAATAGTAACTCCCTCAGACTGGAGAGGAATTCAGTGAGATCTGAGAGAAGCTGGCATGCAATGAGAGAGCCTAACTTTTACTCTTGTTTTTATTTTGACATTGTAACATCATGTTTGATTTTACTTCTGCTCTACTGTATCTACAGGGCTGCTAGCTCTCAGCAAGCTTATTCCTGTCTCACAACCTTTGCACCTGCTGTTATCCTCTGCCTGGAACACACTTCCCACAATGCTTTCTGTGGCTGGTTCCTTCTAATCAACTTGACCTGTCCGATGATCCTGTTCCCCTGACCCCACTCTACCACATACCACCTCAAGGTCCTTAGCATTCTCTGGTATTTTCTCTTCTTAAAATGTATGTCTTCATTTACATATTATATGTCTCCTCCACTAGGTGGTGAGCTGTACTGGGATGAAGATTTGGGATGTTGCTCTTCCAGGCGTGTCCCCAGTGCCTACACTAGTAGATGCTCAATAAAAACATGTGGAATGAAGGATTTTTACTACTTGGCCTGGGAGTCTGTGGGAGGATGCTAACATTTCAGGCTTGTAGCCCAGAGTTCAGCCAGGCATAGGTGCATGGCAAGTTATTTTCCTGCTGGGGCCTGGAAGGAGGCAGAGGCCATGTGTGGGCTGTGGGGGTCTGGGTACCGATGCTGTCCATTGCCTGCATCTTAACCATAGCTCTGCTATGTACTTGGTGTGATCTTCTCCACCTGGGAGAACAGTGCCTCTCATCTCTGCTTGGTAGTACAATCATGCGACAAAGTGTTTATAAAGTGCTTGCCGTGTGCTGGGGCTTGAATGATGGCTGGAGATCCCAATGTGGGAGATTTAGGATGACAGATGTAGAAATAAGCTTGGATTGGCTGCACACCTTCAAATCTGAGCCACGGCCAGCCATGTCAAATCCTCTCTACAACCCTACTTGGCAAGATGATAATCCTCATTTGATCCAGAAGGGAACAGAAATTCAGAAAAGTAAAGTGACTTGCCTAGGGTCACATGGATGATAACAGCGGCAAAGCTGGGATTTGATCTCAGGTCTGTGGCTCATTCAGCACCTGGGCCAATGTGCATTTGTACTTAGGGGACAAGGTGGACCCCGAGCTGCCAGTATATATCTGTGCTGTCCAACAGAACTATGTGAAGGCAGAAATGTTCTAGACCTGCACTGTCCACTAGAGGAGCCACTGGCCACATGTGGCTATCAAGCACTTGAAATATGGTGAGTATAGCTAAGGAGGTGAGTTCTTAATTTGATTTCATGTTCTTTAGCTTAAATTTAAATAGCCATATGTGGCTAGTGGTTGCCAGCATGATTCTAGGGAGAAACAGACAATGAACAAGTAAATAGATGAAATATGACAATCTGGGATTCCTATTATAAAGAACACTCATGAGATGACATTATGGAACATCTCTGCGCCTTCCTTAGGTGGAAGCTGGGAGTAAGGGAAGGCTTCTCAGAGCTGAGACCTAAGGAGGGGAAGACAGCCTCCAGTTCAAAGCTGGAGCTGAGCAAGGAATGATATTCTAGAGAGAGACATCAGGAAGGACAAAGGCCCCACAATAGGGCAGAGGCTTATATGTGGAAGAGTCAGGGAAGGAGATCGTGGCAGGAAGAGAACTGGGTCAGAATATGCAGGACTGTGGGAAAGAGTGGGACTTGTTCTGTGGGCAATAGGGAGCCATGGAAGGTTTTGGAGTAAAGAGCACCAAAATCCAATGTCTGTGTTTGTCAGGGTAAGCCCCACTTTTACAACAGTTCTGATAAAAGATCTCCAGGTTCACACCCTTTCTGGGGCAAGGAGCTCACTACCTCACAAAGCATTTATCTAGCAAATGTTTATCTAGACCTCATTCTAGGATCCCTTAGAATGGAAAGGAGACCAAACATGGTAAAGGGGCAGACAATCTAGCAGTGCCTCGCTGGGCTGCTTGAGCACCTGCTCAGAGGGCCCTGTTCTGTGATTCTGCTTCCATCCTTCCTCACCCACATCAGAGGCCTGAGGAAGGGACCACCAGCAGGTGGCCAGCACTTAACACAGGGGAATCTTGCATCCTCTCAGCTGCCCTCTTCATGAGGATACTCGGGCTTCCTGGACGCCCTTTCAGATGAAGATCCTGAGGTTCAAAGTGGAGGGGACAGGCCACTAGGTCAGCTTCTGTTCTGCCCCCTCCACCATGCTACCTGTCACTTCCCATCCCTAGCTCTGTCCCCAGGAAGAACATGAGGCTACAGAGGGGAAACCCTCATGCCAGAGATGCACAGCCAGGAAGAGGTGGGTTCCAGGTTTGACTCCACACTGTGCTCCTTCCACTCCCAAATGTGACTTCTGTGAGGTGCAAACCTGGGATTTGGGCCTCCAGTACCTGTACGGCTGTGCTTCCGAGATGAACTTGCGCTGCTCCAGAGGCCCTGCGCTGGCTCGGAGCTCCTTCACCACCACCTGGGCAGGGGTGTAGTCGGAGAAAATCTCTCCCAGGATCACCTGGTCAAGGGGCACCCAGGAGTCAGAGAGCATCATTTCCCCAGACCCATCTCCCCGGGACCAGCTCCATCCCACCTCACAACTCCAAACTTCCCCCTCTTTTCTGAGCCTCCCCCTTCACATCCCGCCCACCCTCCTCCCTGCCCCCAGGTGTGGGGTGAGAGACTCACAAACCCAGAGTCCGATGGATGCAGGGACGAATGCAAAGATGGACAGACAGGCGGACGCGTGGAGAGTCAGATGGCGTGGCAGAGTGGTCAATGGATTGAGGAGGGAGGTGCTGACTGACAGATGGGGGACATGGGGTGGGTAGGAAGGGGTGAGAGATGGACAGGGGGAGATAGGTGAACTGAGGGGGCAGGGGTAGAAGGCCAGGGACAGATAAGTGGTGAGAGCAGGGGCGTGGACACAGACAGGACTGGCCAGGATTGTGTGAGCCTCACCTCCCACCCCCTGCCCCACTCACCTTCCCAAACCAGCCACTCCCAATCTCTTGTAGGTAGCTGAGGTGCTGGCGACTAAGGCCCAGCGGGGTGGTCATGTCTAGTGAGGGCAAGAGGGAGAAGCCATGAGCTTCTGTCCTCCCCCAAGTGCCACCAACACACCCCAGCTCAGTGAGGACTGAGATCAGACTCCAATCTCTTAATTGGCTGCCTCCAACAATCCATGTCAGAATCTCAGCCTCCTCATTGGGGGCACACAGACTCCTGCCACCAGTCCTTCCCATTGGCATCCCCTATTAGGATGTGATTTCAGCCTCCCATAGGCTGCCTCTGAGACTGAGATCTACACTGATCTCACTATTGATTGCCCCACAAGAATCCCCAAATGTGGCTTTGGATTAGGAAATGGCTTCTACCAGGGTCCTCTCTGACTGCCTCCCTGTAGGCCACATCTAAGACTCTGGGGTTCCCCCCCTTGCCTTTCCCTTCGACTTGCCCCTGGTCTCAGCTGCCTGGCCCCTGACGGAAGACACTCAGGACCTTCTGCCCTGACTTGTAACCATGGGATCCGGGTCAGAGTGTGGTGAGTACCTGAGTGTGAAGGCTGTGGGGCAGGCATTGGCAGGGAGACCTCAGCCAGCGGGAGAATGTAGACATCAGGCAGCGACTGGGAGGAGGAAGTCTCCTCTGCAGGGGGAGTGTACTCCCCAGAGCAGTCCTCCCCTTCAGGGTTCTCAAACTCCTGGAGCCGGGAGGGTTGGAGGGGTGAGAGAACACAGGGCTGAGAAACACACCATCATCCTTCTCTTAAGTATGTCTCCCCAGTTCTTATAACTATCCCCCAATCCCAGCCTAATGTCCATCCCCAATGTCTACATCCCACAACTCAACTCCAGTTCTGGCTGTAACTCCAGGCTAGAGCGGACTTACTACCCCCTCCCCTACCAACCACCTGGGGTAGGGGGAAAGGCCTTGCTGGAATCCTCTCCTCAGGCTGAATTTCCTCATGCACCTCACCTTGAAGCCGACATCACCTCGTTTGCAGCACAGACAGGTGAGGAGGAGGAAGACGAAGGCCAGGAGGCCGGAGCAGGAAATGAGAACCACCGCGTAGGGAGGAGCCAGAGGAGCCCGGCCCAGGGCGAATCCATCTGTGGGCATAGGGCTGGGTTGGGGGTCTCAGCTTCAAGTCCCTGTTTCCTGGACTTCATGCCCCTCCCGTACTGACCCGTCTTGGACTACAACTCCCATGATGCTCCGCAATCAAGGGCCCCTTGGCAGAGGAGCCGAATAGCCCGGAGCATTGTGGGAGTTGAAGTTTGGGGCTTTCCCAAGTGGTTGGGATGGGGATGGGGGTGGGGTCCCTCCTCACGGCCCAATCTGGGAGGCCCCCCATCCCCTCACTCCAGGTTTAGATGAATTCCAATGAGGATTGAGGGAAGAAAGAGTTATAGTGAGGCCTGGAGCTCGCAGAATTTAAAATACGCTCCCATGGATAGCCTCATTACCCCCTTTGGGAAACAGGATGATCTCCTAACTGCAGGCTGGGAGAAGATTCTTGTCCCATGCTGGAAACCTCCTCCCAGTCGGGGGAGGGGAGTATTAAGACCTGTCTCTTTTAGGGACGCTTGGCGCACACACATGTCCACTATTGCCATCCCAAGACCCTGGGAAGGGAACTCCGCAAGCTCTGGATCTCCCCTGAAGCCTCCTGTGTTGTGTCCCCCTTAGAAATAGTATTCCCGTCCTCTGGCCCCAATTTTCTCAGAGGCCCTGTCTTTCCCCGGTTCCCTGCACACACCTGCACGCACACATGCGTGCACACATACACACATGTTGCCCAAATGGACCCCCCTCCCCTCCCAGCCCCCAGTCTCCCTCCCACAGGCCCTGCTGACAGAGGCAGCATCTCCGCGGCTCCCCAGGCCCTGCTCGGCTGCGGGAAGACGCGCACCCAGGTGACGGAGTAGGAGCCTTGCAGGCAGACCCTGGACAGGCAGCGAGGTTGCGGTGGGGGTGGGGGCCGCTGGACGGACGGATGACCCGACAGACTCACCGGGGTGGGCCGGGGAGGCCAGGCAGCCGGAGGCGGAGACAGCCGCAAGAAGGATGAGAGCGCCCGGAGCAGGCATCTTGTCGAGGATGGAAGGGAGGTGAAGGTGGTGGCGGCTGGGGAGGAGGGGGGGGCGGGCCCTCAGCCCCCAGCCATGGGGACCCGCGCGACCCTGGCCTCCTCCCGGCCCAGGAGAGGGGCAGGAGACGCAGGACAGGGGGAGGGAGGGGCTGCTAACTGGCTCAGGTACCCCCCGCCCCCTCTTTGAAGGGACAGACAGATGAAGGGATGGAGAGGCGGACAGAAGAGAGGAGCTGGGGAGCTGGGGTTGCTGGGGTGGGGGGGAGAGGGTAGGATGGGGGGGCAAAAATGAGGGCCCCGCCCCCGAGGGCGGCCGGGATTGGGGGAGCAGAGAGTCTGTCAGAGGAAGGGTGGGAGGAGGAAGGATGGAGGGAGGATGGAGTGTCGTCATGGCAACCGGCTCCCCCGTAGCATTGGCTGCCAGGAGGGAGGGGAAGAGAGGGGAGGGGGAGGAACAGACAGGGATGGGTACACACTGAGGGGGGGCGGGGTTAGGGCACACAGTGTCTGGCCTGGACACCGCAGCGACATGCCACCCGCATGGACACGTGTGCTACACGCTAGATGCAGTTGTCAGCACACGCAGTCCACACACAGCTCAACACACACGTCGCAGGGACCCTCATAGACAAGCACATAACATACAAAGGTGGACAGCCATCAGCAGACGGGGACACGTACACGTCACACACAAAGACGCAGGGACGCCGCACTGGAAACGCTCAGGCAGGTCGGCTAGCAGAAGATGCACTCGGCCACGCAGGAACGCCAAAACATCACAGAGACCCATACACGCTAGAGACAAGGTAAAGCCCAAATCCATGGGCACACAGACCACAGGCACAGATCTACGCCGACACCCTGCTGTCATACCGAGACCCGTAGTCAAGAGCGCAGCCCATACACGGACAAATGGGCAACAAGGAACACCCATGGACACAAGTGTCACATACATGCACATCACATAGAGACGCTTAGACATCATTTGCAGAGACACACATCACATACACGAATATACACAGACACAACAGATACGTGGAGACAGGCGCATCACGTACACAAATACACAGAAACACGCATAAATCTCACATGTATAAGGGCACAACACACATCGCTCAGACACACACTTCGCCCATGTGGATACACTCCATGCACCTGGGAACACGCGACTCATACATACAGTGCTACACGAATCATGTGCAAAAATACCCATAAATACATCATACACCGATACACACATACACGTTATCACACACAAATATACACAGTCACACTGGTATACAAAAATATGCACACACCACAGACACAGTCATACTAATCAAATACACAGACACACAAAGATACACACATCACAAATATATACACGTTTCACACAAGTTTACAAAGACATACAACCCCACCGGAGTCAGACATCATATACATAAACACACATGGGCGCATATAAAACACCAAGATTCAGACACATACCACACACAAAGACACACACAGACCCACGCATCACAAACACCCACGTTTCTTGTGAGGTTACACAGACATTACACAATCACAAGCACTTGCCTCATACAAAAGATACATAATCATAGTTTATTTAATTTATTTATTCTCATGAGTATTTACTTTGTGCCAATCATTGTTCTCAACGCTCTACACGTACAATGTTACCTTTTAATACAACAGCCCTCTGAGACAGACTTTTTATCATGCCCTTTGTACACATGAGGCAACTGAGGCACAGAGAGGGGCAGTCACCTGCCCCAAGGCACACAGCCGGGAAGTGGCAGAGCCGGGACTGGAACTTGGTCAGTCAGCGACACCGACACATCAGACAAGGACACACATACATCACGTGCCAGGCCGCCGCGGTCTTGGGGTCACATCCCACCCTACAGCGCCCCGAGCTGCAGACACACCCGGCAGCGCGGACTCCCACCCTCGACGCTGACGCCTCCATCGCGCGTGAGCACCTGCGATGCTTCCCCCCGGACGAGGCTGGGCCGGAGCTGCGCACCCCAGACGCAGCCTCAGCAACACACGGCGCAGGCGGCCCAGACACCCCCGCCCCAGCGTGGTTCCCCCACCCCCAGCAGGAGCCCAAAGCTTTCCACTAAAACGCGCAGCCGTGGCGCACTCGGGACTGGCAGTTCGCAACCCCCCGCAGAGCGCAGCATTCCTCATCTGGGGGCCTCCAGGGGAGGGAAAGGGGCTGCCTCTGCCGATGCCCCACTGGAGAAACTGAGGCAGGTTCATCTCGGCAGGGAGGGGGTGTTCGGCCTTGGCTGCAAGGTGAAGGAAATGGAATTCGGAGTGGAGCGCGGGGCTGAGGAAAGATGCAATTCGCTACCCGCGTGGCTGAAGGGCAACGAAACTGGAGGAAGCAGAGACTTATGGGAGGTGTAGTCCCAGCCTTGAGACTTGTGGGAAATGTCCCGATTCATCCAGCAAGGAGGCTCAGGCTATTCCTATCCACCAGACATGCAGCGGCTGGAAGGCCAGTGCCTTTGGAAATGACGTGGCCAAAATTATTGAGTTCTGCCTTTGGAAATGACGTGGACAGGAGTATTGAGTGCTAGGAAGCAGCATTGATGACGTTGCTCCAGCTCTGTCCCCAGCTCACTATGTGTTCATTTATTCATTCAACAAATTTATTAAATGCCTACTGTACGATCAGCCAGGCCTTGTACCAGAAGCTAGAAGAGCAGCAAGAAACAAGTTAGGCATATTCTCTGTCCTTCAGGGAGTCACAGGGGCTCAAGGAGAGCAGCCACCAGTGAAATAATTACAAATCAGCACGGGTTTCGAAATCGCCAAGTACTTCAGAGTCAGGCGGTCTTGGAGTAACAGAGGTTCCCCTGGAGTTTTTCAAACTGTGAATGCTGAGCTATTAGTGGGATTGTGCCATCCATAGCAAACGAGCATTTTTCCCCCAAAAAATGAAATAGAATAAACTAGAACAAAACAGAACTCATGCTCAGTAGGGGAAATGTCAATGTATGAAACTTTTACTTCTGACAGAAATCTTGGAGACCACACGTGCTTTGACATTTAGGCTTTTTTTATGTTTGAATAAGGCCACGGGGGCACGTATTGAACATCCCCAGTGTGGGCTGGGGCAGCTGGGCTGTCATCTAACACTTTAGTATTTCTGTGGTGAGACCCAGGGACAGTCCTACTAAAGGAGATAAATGATTTAAGACTGTGTGTCTGTTTAGGGCAAGTTTTGTGACCAGACTTATGATAAAACTTTTTTCATTTGGGGGCAGCTCCTGTGGTTCAGTGAGTAGGGCACCGGCCCCATATACAGAGGGTAGGGGGTTCGAACCTGGCACCAGCCAAACTGCAACAAAAAGTAGCTGGGTGTTGTAGCAGGCACCTATAGTCTTAGCTACTCTGGAGGCTGAGGCAAGAGAATCGCCTAAGTCCAAGAGCTGGAGGTTGCTGTGAGCTGTGATGCCATGGCACTCTACCAAGGCTGACAAAGTGAGACTTTGTCTCTAAAAGAAAAAAAAAAACTTTTTTATTTGGTACTTTATTGATTTCAAAACTGTATTTCAGTAGTTCTCAAAGTATCAGTCAGGGTTCCAAGGATCATTCAGGAGGTCGACGAGGTCAAAACTATTTTGTAATTTTTTTTTTGAAGTGATAAGAGTCTGTCAACCCAGGCTAGAATAGCTCATAGCAGCCTCAAGCTCCTAGTTTCAAAGGATCCTACTGCCTCAGCCTCCTAAGCAGCTGGGACTACAGGACTGCGCCACCATGCCCAGTTAATTTTTAACATTTTTTGGTAGAGACAAGATCTTGCCGTGTTGTCCAGGCTGGTCCCTGAAAACCAGCTTGAGCTCCTGGCCTCAAGCAATCCTCCAGCCTGGGCCTCCCAAAGTGCTGAGATTACTAAGCATGAGCCACTGCACCTGGTCTGTACTATTTTTACACTAGCACTGAGAGATTATCTGCCTTTTCATCCTCATTCACTCATAAACGTACAGTAGAATTTTCCAGAGGTTGCATGGCATGTGATAGCACAACTGAATGGAGAAGCAACTGTAAGGATCCAGCCAAACATCAAAGAAATATGCAAAATAATACATACAATGCCACTCAGTGCACTAATTTTTTTTGGAAAATAGCTAATATTTTTGTTAAAGTGGGTTTACATGTTAACTTATAATAAGTCTGTTATTTTTAGTTGCATAAGTAAGCAAATATTTTAAACATTGATCAGCTTTAATTTCTAATGTGGTAAATATATTGATATATATATATATATATATATATATCCCACACAAATAACAGGCCTCTGGGGTCTTTAATAATTTTTATAAGTGTAAGGGCTTGAGGGCAACTTCTGTGGCTCAGTGAGTAGGGCCCCAGCCCCATATACCAAGGGTGGTGGGTTCAAACCCGGTCCCAGCCAAACTGCAACAAAAAATAGCTGGGCGTTGTGGTGGGCGCCTGTAGTCCCAGCTACTCGGGAGGCTGAGGCAAGAGAATCGCCTAAGCCCGAGAGCTGGATGTTGCTGTGAGCTGTAACACCACGGCACTCTACCGAGGGCGACAAAGTGAGACTCTGTCTCTTAAAAAAAAAAAAAAATTCTCCTTTGGGTGACACCTGTGACTCAGGGAGTAGGGCACAGGCCCCATATGTTGGAGGTAGTGGGTTCAAACCCGGCCCGGCCAAAAACTGCAAAATAAATAAATAAATAAAGATGTATGTTTAAGTGTAAGGGCTTGAGAACTGGCTACAAAGTGAGACTCTGTCTCTAAAAAAAAAGAAATAAGAGTACTGGAGCAGAGGGAATAGCACTGCGGGTGGCCCAGAGGCAGTACAATACTTAAGGCATCAGGAAGTGAATAGGAGGCTGATGTGACTAGGTGGGGAAGTGAAGACACGAGTGAGTCAGAGAAGTGAACAGGGGCCATCTCAGTGGGCTAAGCATAGTAGGAAGTTTGGGTTTATTTTCAGTCAGTGAGGATCTGTGGAGGCGTTCTGAGCAGGGAAGACATAGGAGTGACCCTGGTGCCAACAGTCCCCCTTTGCCTGTGAGGTAGGAGCTAGGAGTACAGGAAGGAGACAACTGAAATGATCCAGGAAAGAGATAGTGACAGTTTGAGCTGGTGCAATTTACTTTAGGGCAATGGCAAGTGTTGTCGAGGACATGGGGAAATCCAAAGCCAGGCATTGCTGGTCAAAGCAGTCAAACTCCTTTAGAAAGTCTGGCAGTTCCTCAGGTGATTAAACGCTGTGCCACATGACACAGCAATTCTTCTCCCAGGTATCACCCAAGGGAATTGAAAACATGCGTCCACCCAAAAACCCATGAGAATGGCCAATATCACAAAGTCCCAAAGCAACAGTTGCTGGTGTGAGTGTGGAGAGAAGGGAACACTCATGCACTGTTGGTGGGACTGCATAGAGGTTTACAGCCTCTATGGCAAGAAGTATGGAGATTCCTCAAAGAACTAAAAGTAGACCTCCCATTTGACCCTGCAATCCCCAAATGGAAAAAAAAACACAACACATTTAACCACAGGGACATTTGCACTAGAATGTTCATAGCTTTTCAATTCACAATCACGAAGATGTGGAAACAACCCAAGTGCCCATCAA
The DNA here is from genome assembly GCA_963574655.1 of Perodicticus potto. NCBI lineage: Eukaryota > Metazoa > Chordata > Mammalia > Primates > Lorisidae > Perodicticus > Perodicticus potto. Next base: position 11,431 of record CAUYRH010023379.1, read on the forward strand.
CACATGAATGGACTAATAAACTGTGGTATACATGTACCATAGAATATTATTGAGCCATAAAAAAAGAGAGATTTTGCGTCCTTTGTAAAAGCCTGGATAGATTTGGAGAACACTCTCCTAAGTAAAGAATTGCAACATTGGAAAAACAAGCATCACACATACTCAATTACCAATTCGAAACTAGGCTATTGGCCAGGTTCAGGGCCCACGCAAGTAAACCTAGCACTGTAAGAGGCTGAAGGTGGATCACCTGGGCTCAGGAGTTCGAGACCAGCCTGAGCAAGAGCGAGACCCCGTCTCTACTAAAAATAGAAAAACTAGCTGGGTATTATGGTGGGTGACTGTAGTCCTAGCTACTTGGGAGGCTGAGGCAAGAGGATGACTTAAGCCCAAGAGCTTGAGGTTGCTGTGAGCTATGATGACAGGGTACTCTACCTGGGGCACTGGAGTGAGACCCTGTCTCCAAAGAAAACAAAAAGAAAGAAACTAGGAGATGGATAATCACAGACCCACATGAGAGAAAAATCTCAATTAATTTCAAAGAAAGGAAGGGGGGGTTCTGTAGCTTCGCACCCAGTAGGTACAATGCATGGATACATGACACACTCCCTGGACACCACTACAACTCTGACTTTTTTTTTTTGTAGAGACAGAGTCTCACTTTATCGCCCTCGGTGGAGTGCCGTGGCATCACACAGCTCACAGCAACCGCCAACTCCTGGGCTTAGGTGATTCTCTTGCCTCAGCCTCCCGAGTAGCTGGGACTACAGGTGCCTGCCACAATGCCCGGCTATCCAACTCTGACTTTTACCTGTCTGTGTAAATTATAGAACTTAATAGTTTGTAATCTCATGTTAACCTGAAATTTAAAAAAACACTATTAACAATAGGAAAAATGTGGAAACACCCCAAATGTCCTTCAACTGATGGGTGGATAAACAAAATGTCATCTCTCCAGACATCTATTTTTTTTATTTTTAGGCACAGAGTCTCACTCTGTGCCCTGGGTAGAGTGCTGTGGCATCATAGCTCACAGCAACCTCCAAACTCTTGGGTTCAAGTGATCCCCTTGCCTCAGCCTTCCAAGTAGCTGGGACAGACAACAGACTATTTCTCAGCCATAAAAAGGAATGAAACTCTAACACGTGCTACAGTGTGGATGGACCTTGAAAACCTCACGCTGAGTGAAAGAAGAGAGACACAAAAGGCCACATATCATGTGACTCCATTTATATGAAATGTCAAGAATAAGCAGATCTATAGAGACAGAAGGTAGATTAATACGCCTAAGCCCAGTGCGAGGTGGGCTATGGAGTTTCTTTTTTTTTTTTTTTTTTTTTGAGACAGAGTCTCACTATGTCGCCCTCAGTAGGGTGCGTTGATATCACAGCTCGCAGCAACCTCAAATTCTTGGGCTTAAGTGATTCTCTTGCCTCAGCCTCCCAGGTAGCTGGGACTGCAGGTGCCCGCCACAACGCCCGGCTATTTTTGTTGTAGTTGTCATTGTTGTTTGGCAGGCCCGGGCTGGATTCGAACCTGCCAGCTCAGGTGGATGTGGCTGACAGGCGCCGAGCCTATGGGGTTTCTTTAGAATAATAAAAATTGTTAGAGGTGAGAGTTCACCCAGCAGAGTTAGCAAGTTCAGCTGAGTCAAAAGGAGAACAAGAAACTGGGATAATAGAAAATGAGGAGCTGGGATTCCAATATAGCAGAATGGAAGCAACGTTTTTATTTAAAATGAAGACAAAGAATAAAGGAAAGCAGAGATAAGCATAGAATTTTCCAGAGAGCGTAAAAGGTTCTCCCTGGAGAATGAGAGGAGATTCCACACAAAAGCAATACACATTAATAATAATAATAAATCAGTGGTTCACATCTGTAATCTCAGCACGCTGGGAGGCCAAGGCAGGTGGATTTATTGAGCTGTGGAGTTCAAGATCAGCCTTAGCAAGAGTGGGACCCCATCTCTACTAAAAATAGAAAAACTAGCCAGGTGTTGTGGTAGGCACCTGTAGTCCTAGCTACTTGGGAGGCTGAGTGAGGCAAGAGGATCACTTTAGCCCAGGAGTTTGAGGTTGCTGTGAGCTAGGACGACATAGCACTCTACCAAGGGTGACAAAGTAAAATTCTGTCTCAAAATAATAATAATAGTGATACTAAGTACTTGCATCCCAATTCCGCCTACATTTTCCTATAAGAATCCCCATTGGCTCCCCTCAGGCCTTCAGGTGTGCTGTCCTGGTTTCATTGGTTGTGGACTACCTCAGTGGTCTCATAAATCCAATTTTCCTTACTCCATATACCTAATTGTTAACTGTTATTTTACTAGTGATAACATGGTCCATTAGTCTTGTGATGTTTGTGGCAACCATGGTGCACATTGTTCTGTGACAGGGATCTTTATTTTTGTTTTATGGGGGGATCATTAACGAGCTAGAGGTCATGGGTTACAGGCTAGAAAGTTACATTTTGCAGGAACAGCACATACTTGGTTAACTAAGTCACATACACTCAAAATTTCTTGTTTTGCTTGAGGACCCTTTCTAACCTTCTTGTCCAGAAGGCTGCAACTCTCCCCCCACTTCCCTCTAGCCCAGTGGTTCTCAACCTTCCTAATTCCGCGGCCTTTTAACACAGTTCCTGTGGGTCGGGGTTGAGAACCACTGCTCTAGCCTCTTTAACTCCCATCCATCCCTAAACAAAAATGTTCTAAAATTGATTGTGGTGATGGTTGCACCATTCAACGAATATAATAAAACCAATGAATTTTACATTTTAAAGGGGTGGATTGTATGGTATCTGAATTCTAACTCAATAAAGCTGTTTAAAATTGTTTTAGGGGGCAGAGGTTGGAAAGAAAAACAAAATAAAGGCTGGTGCAGTGGCTCACGCCTATAATCCTAGCACTCCGAAAGGCCAACACAAGTGGATTGCTTGAGCTCAGGAGTTCGAGATCAGCTTGTTCAAGAAGACTCCATCTCTACTAAGAATGGAAAAAACTAGCCAGGCATGGTGGTGCGCACCTGTAGTCCCAGCAACTGGGGAGGCTGAGGCAAGAGAATCACCTGAGCCCAAGAGATCAAGGTTGCTGTGAGCTATGATGATGCCACAGCACTCTACTCAGGGCGACAGAGTGAGACTCTATCCCAAAAATAAATAAATAAGATAGCTTTCGTATATATTTTACAGGGACACTGTACTGTGATGATTTCGGCACAGGGGCCAAGGGAGAAAAGGAAGTGTCTAGAATGTTTATCAGGTTCACTTAGGAAAACTGCGGGAGGGTCAGTCACCTGGTATCTCTAGAAATTAGCTAGCCCTGGGAGGGGGTGCCATCCCCCAGGACCAGCAAAGCCCTCAACATGTCGAAGCATCACAATATACAGAGAGTAAAAAACATGATTAACACAGTCTCTCTTCTGCTCACAATCCTCCTATGGCTCCCAGCTCACTCAGAGTAAAAGCAAAGTCTTCACCACCTGTCCACAAGCCCTGCGTGATTGCTCCCTGTCCCCAATTCCGTCTTGACCTCAGCTCCTATGTCTCTATTGCCTCATTCACTGCCTCTGGCCATACTGCCCTCCCAGAGGTTCCTCTAACCTCCTGAGCACAGTCCCATCCCCAGGGCCTTTGCATGTGCTGATTCTTCCACCTGGAATGCACTTCCCAATATCCATAAATCTCCTCCCTCTCCTCCTTTAGGTTGTTGCTCAAATGTCACCTCCTTAGTGAAGCTCTCCCTGACCACTTTATTTATTTTATTTTATTTTATTATTCAGATTAATTTGGGGATACAAAGAATTCGGTCACAATGTTTGCAGTTTTAGGTATAGTGCCTGCTGCAGTTGTGTCCTGCCCCCAGGAGGTGTGCCACATGCCTCCACGTTGTGTCCATTAAGTGGGAGCCCACCAATCCCCTTCCTTTCCCCCCGCATCTTGAATTGAATTGAGTTTTTCCTCTCTTGTGGGTGCGTATTAGTGCATCTACTGACTTCATATTAGTACTGAGTACACTGGATACTTGCTTTTCCATTCTTGTGATACTTCCCTAAGAAGAATGTCTTTTTTTTTTTTTTTTGAGACAGAGTCTCACTATGTTGCCCTTGGTAGAGTGCCGTGGCGTCACAGCTCACAGCAACCTCAAACTCTTGGGCTTAAGCAATCTCTTGCCTCCCAAGTATCTGGGACTACAGGCACCCACCACAATGCCCGGCTATTTTTTTGTTGTAGTTGTCATTGTTGTTTAGCAGCCCTGGGCCAGGTTCAAACCCGCCAGCCCCAATGTATGTGGCCAGCGCCCTAACCACTGAGTAATGGGCGCTGAGCCAGAAGAATGTGTTTCAACTCCATCCAGGTTCATATAAAAGATGTAAGGTCTTAGCTCGGCGCCTGTGGCTCAAGTGGCTAAGGCACCAGCCACATAAACCTGAGCTGACGGGTTCAAATCCAGCCCGGGCCCGCCAAACAACAATGACAGCTGCAACCAAAAATATACCTGGGTGCCGTGGCTGGTGCCTGTAGTCTCAGTTACTTGGGAGGCGGAGGCAGGAGAATCGCTTGAGCCCAGGAGTTGGAGGTTGCTGTGAGCTGTGATGCCACAGCTCTCCACACAGGGTAACAGCTTGAGGTTCTGTCTCAAAAAAAAAAAAAAAGATATAAGGTCTCTATCTTTTTCATGGCTGAATAGTAGTCCATGGTATACATATACCACAGTTTATTAATCCATTCATGGTTGATGGGCATTTAGGTTATTTCCACAACTTGGTGATTATAAATTGAGCTGTGCAAACAATCTAGTGCAAATGTCCTCATGATAAAATGATTATTTTTTTTTCTTCTGGGTAAATGCCTAGTAATGGGATTGACGGATCAAAGGGAAGCTTGATCACCTTATTAATAACTGCAGCACTCCCCATCTCACACACAGAATGTGCTTCTCCTGCCATCACCATCTGCTGCATGTACTAAATCATTCACTTCCTCATCTTGACTCTGGGGATCTGTCTCTCTGGTTCCCTGCTGTCCTCCCAGCACCTGCTAGAGTGTCTGGCACACAGTGTGTGCTCGATGAATATCTGCTGAATGAAGGAAGCAAACTGAAGTCATTTCTTATCATTGTGATTCCTGCCACGGCCCCTCCTCTGTTCTTCAGGTGTTGCCTACTTGGCACAAGTTGAAAGAAGATGGACTCTGACCATTCATTCTGGGGAAAAAGAACAGCAAGGTATTATGAGGATGCAGAAGGTCATGCTGCTCTGAGCCAGGGTCACTTGCAGAGAAGCTTCTGGAGTGCTGACATCTAGGCCCAGCTATGACCAGGAGTGGGGGAGAGGCTGAGGCAGCGGTGAGAAGCAGAGGAGGAGGGCATTCCAGGCAGGGAGTGTGGAGTGCACAGAGGCCTGGAGGTGTGAAACAGTTTGGGACCTTTAGGAAACTGGCACCTGTCCCACCCACAACCTCCCCAGCACAGTGGCTCAGGCCCAAACTTCCCAGTCATGGCCGAGTCCTGTCTTTTTCTCACGCCCCCACATCCCATCCACCAGCTGGCTGTACTTTTCAAAATATTCTCAGAATCTTACCACCTTTCACCACCGCTGTTCCAACCATCATCGTTTGCCTGGACTATTGCAATAGCCTCTTCACTAGTCCTGGTACGTTTCTCTCCACCCCATCGTCTCTTCTTGCCAGGGCAGCCAGGGATACTTGATGAGTCTGAAGTCAGCTCAAGTCCCTTCTTAGCTCCCAACTTTCCCATGACTCCCATCTTACTTGGAGTAAAGGCCAAAGTCCTCTCCACACCCCACAAAGCCCAAAATAATCTACCCCTTGATATTTTTCCGTCTGGTCCTCTTCCCCCTTTTCACCCCTCTGCAGCCATGCTGGCCCCTTCCCTGTTCCTATAACACTTCAAGCAAGAAACTGCCTCAGGGACTTAGCACTGAAAGAACATTCTGGAGAATGTTCTTTCCTCGTATCTCCACCTGGCTGAAATCTTTGTTTCGATCAGGCTTCCGCCTGTGGGTGGCCTCCCCAGTGAGGCCCTCTCTGGCCCCCAAAGCAACAGCCTCAACCTTTGTCTTCTTGTCCCTTAACCCATTTTGTTTTTCTTCATTGAGATAAGCTCCACCTGCATGGAGCCTCTGAGAGCCGGGAATCTCTGCTTCTTTTCTGCCGTCTCCCTGGTGCCTAGCACACAGAAGGGGCTCAGTGCTTGTGTGTCTAGTGATCGCAGGAGTGAGGCTGGGGTGATGGGAAACATAGGACCCAGCAGTGGGCAGGGATGTGACTGCGAGAGGCTCTGTCTGCCCAGCCAAAGAACTGAAGAGCCTTTGGGAGTGTATATTTGGGGTGAGGAGGGCGTGAGCATAGTGACTAGGGTGTCAGCTCCTCCTCCTCTATGAAATTGAAGGGCCACTAGGGTGTGAGGGGTTGGGCAGGGGGGATGTTCCATGAGCGCAGAATGCAACTTCAGCCTTCATTCACTCACTCGTGTGTTCATTCATTCATTCATCCATCCAGCAAACAGCCCTCCATTTCAGCAGGTCTCTTGAGTCGGACACAAAGAAGGAAGTAACAGCAATAGCAATGTTAATTACTACATTTTATTTCTCCTTTAATGGAGGAATAATTTACACACAATAAGCAAAGATCTTAAGTGTTAAGTCTTTGCTTACCTAGACTAAAGAATTTTGAGAAATGCATATACCTGTGGAAGCATCACCCCAATTAAGATAGAGAATGATCCTATTCTCTGGAAAGTTTTATTTTCTCTTTCTCTTTTTCTTTTTCTTTTCTTTCACTCTGCACCCTGGGTGGAGTGCTGTGGCATCATATCTCACAACAATCTCAAACGCTTGGGCTTAAGAGATCCTCTTGCCTCGGCCTCCCAAGTAGCTGGGACTACAGGTGCCTGTCATAACGCCCAGCAGGTTTTTCTATTTTTAGTAGAGATAGGGTCTCACTCTTGCTCAGACTGGTCTGGAACTCCTGAGCTCAGGCAATCCACCTGCCTTGGCCTGCCACAGTGTGAGGATTATAGGCATGAGCCACCAGGCCTCGTTCCAGAAAGTTTTCTTACACCCCTTCCCAGCCAGTCCTCCACCCCCAAGTAATGATTGGTCTCATTTTCTTCATTCCTGATGAATTTGGTCTGTTCTACAACTTTATATGAATGAAATCACAGAGTTTGGCTTCAGTTATACAAATGATTTTCAGGTACATCCATGTTGTTGTGAGTGTTAATAGTTTGTGCCTTTTATAGTGAGGACTGTGTCCTTATGGTGACAGACCACAGTTTGTTCATCCATCTCTTGCTGATGGGAATTTTGGTATTTTTCAATTTGGGATGATTATGAAGAAAGCTACTCTGAGCTTTTGCATACAGGCTGCCACGTGAACCTTAGTTTTTTGTTTGTTTGTTTGTGTAGAGACAGAGTCTCACTTTATCGGCCTCGGTAGAGTGCCGTGGTATCACACAGCTCACAGCGACCTCCAACTCCTGGTCTTGGGCCATTCTCTTGCCTCAGTCTCCTGAGTAGCTGGGACCACAGGCGCCGCCCTGAACCTCAGTTTTTATTTCTCCTGGGTGAATACATGGGAGTGGGATTTCTGGGTCAGAAGGTGAGGGTATTTTAACTTTATTTATTTTTTTTAACGTGATTTAAACAAAAATAGCATCATCCTTTTGCGTGTTCACACCATGCTGAGCACTCAACAGGCATGGAGCATTGTCATAATAACCCACAGAAGAGGATATTGTACTGAGCCCATTTTATACAAGAGAACACAGATGCTCAGAGAGGTTGCAATCCTTGCCCAAGGTCACAAATACAAGAAGTGATAGGGCTGGGACTCAAACCCAGGGCTGAAGGCAGTATCCAAATGTGGTGCCTCCAAATTGAGTCTCATTGCTGGGTCTTAACTAGCTGGGAGAGAGGTATCTGTTTGCAGGATCAGAAGCAAAACATTCACCACCCAGGTATTCGGCTCATTGTTTACTTATTTGTCTTTGATCATCATTATGTAAGAGCCACAAGAATTGGAAGCCACCTCAGTATTTTTCAGTAAGGAATGGGTTAATAAACCAGGATGCATCCTTCCTATGAAATACCATGTAGTGTGACTCGGCGCCTGTGGCTCAAGCGGCTAAGGCACCAGCCACGTACACCTCAGCTGGAGTGTTCGAATCCAGCCCCGATCCACCGAACAACAATGGTGGCTGCAACCAAAAAATGGCCGGGTGTTGTGGCGGGCACCTGTGGTCTCAGCTACTTGGGAGGCAGAGGCAAGAGACTCGCTTGAGCCCAGGAATTGGAGGTTGCTGTGAGCTGTGATGCCACAGCACTCTACCCAGGGGGACAGCTTGAGGCTCTGTCTCAAAAAAAGAAAAAAAGAAAGAAATACAATGTAAAAAGGCCATGTAGGCTATGTTAAATAGTTCAATGAAAATATTTCAGATTGTATATAAAGTCAGCACATTGTGCCCCATGATTGCACCAATGTACACAATTATGATTTAATAAAAATAAAAA
>CAUYRH010023381.1:0-16282 GCA_963574655.1 Perodicticus potto
AGATTGCAAAACCTGCTTTTTTCTGTTTTCCGTTTGCCTGGAATATAGATGACCATCCCTTCACCTTGAGTCTAAATTTATCTTTTAAGCTAAGGTGAGATTCTTGTATGCAGCAGATATCTGGCCTGAATTTTTGTATCCAGTCAGCCAACCTATGCCTCTTTAGAGGACAATTTAAACCATTCACATTAATTGAAAATATTGATAAATCTTGAGAAAAACTAGTGGACATTTTTAATCCTTTTGTCGCTGTGGAAGTTGGACTTTGATAAAAAGTTTCTGGATGAGTTTACTTTTGCATTTGATGATTATTTTGGTCATTATGGAGAATAGGTCTGATAATATCCTGGAGAGCTGGTTTATTTATAGCAAATTTCCTCGACATGTCGATGTCATTATAGTATTTAATTTTTCCATTGTAAATGAAACTCAGTTTAGCTGGATACAAGATCCTGGGTTGAAAATTCTTTTGTTTTAGGAGATTAATAGTCGATGACCATTCTCTTCTAGCTTGAAAGGTTTGATCAGAGAGATCTGCAGTTATTCTAATATTCTTCCCCTTGTAGGTTATAGATTTCTTGTGTCTGGTTGTTTCCAAAATTTTCTCTTTCATATTAACTTTAGTGAACTTTATTATGATGTGGCTGGGGGATGTTTTATTTGGGTGGTGCCATGCTGGGGTTCTGAAACTGTCTGCTATTTGAATTTCAGAATCTCTTGGCATGTCTGGAAAATTCTATTTCATAATCTCATAAAGAAGAGACTCTGTGCCTTCTGATACCACTTCTTTATTTTCAGGTATCCCTATAAGGCAAATATTGGTTTTCTTCAAGTTATCCCAGAGCTGTCTGAGGGAATGATCTGTTTTTGCCTATCATTTGTCTTCCTCTTTGTAGGCTTGGGAGCATTTGAAAGCTTTTTCTTCCACGTCAGAAACCCTTTCTTCTGCTTGCTCTATTCTGTTGCTGAGGGATTCTACTGTGTTTTTCAGATCTTCGAGGGCTGCAACTTCTTGTCTCAATGTGTCAAAATCTTTGGTCATTTTGTCTTTGAATTTGATGAATTCTTGAGACATCTTTTAGGTCATCTTTTGGATTACTGCTTGAAATTCTCATTCCATCTTTTCCTCCATTCTGCTAATCTTATTTGCTATCCAGGCTCTGAATTTGATTTCTGACATCTCAGCCATTTGCTTATGCAAGGGATATTGTGCTGTAGCTACCTTGTCATTCTTTGGGGGAGTTGATCTACTCTGATTATTCATATTGCCAGAGTTTTACCCTTGATTCCACTCCATGATTATTTTTCGCCATTTCCTCTGGCTTTCTTCTGAGTTGGGGAGGCGTCTCTCCAAGATTGGACCCTGGCAAGATCACTGTATTGTTGGAGGATATTTGTAGGCAGTGACCTAGTGTAGCTACTCTGGGGCTTCCCCAGCCAGGGAGTTGTGGCTGTGGGAGCAGCTCCAGAGTGGAGTGTGTCACACATGGGCCCAGCAGCAGGGCTGGGGATGGTGCCTATGGTTCTGGCAATGTCTGGTTCCCAGCGGCTTTGGCAATGAGAGTGGGTTACTCCATCATTGTCTGGTCAGGCAGAGGGCTCTTCAGAGAGGTAGGGAGGACCTCGGAGGGAGGGCACGCGGTTGCGTGGCTTCCCGAGTCCCTGCTCAGATGGACAGAGCCAGTGAGGAAGCAGGGAGAGCACTGCAGGGAGGACACAGGTTGTGCAGCTACCAGAGACCCTGGCTGGAAAGCACTGGCCAAGGCAGGCTGGGGGTCTTGGCAGTGCGGCCTGTATCAGAGTCCCGTATGTTTGCAAGAGTCCTTGGAGTGGGGCGTGCCAGGGTATCGAGGCGATGTGACTCCCTGCGGGGTCTCTCATGTCCTCTGTGTCACGGGCATGAGGCGGACCTGGGACCCGAGGTGACATGGTGCACAGTGGGGTCTCTCCTGCCCATCGTAACCCCTGGAGTGGGGCGGGCCTGGGTGCTGAGCAAGAGCCGCCTGCGGCAGGGTTATACACTATGGTTCCTGGCTGTGATTGGCCATTGGGGAGGGGGAAGCTTGGTGCGGCCCCCGGAATCCTTTGCCAGATGAGGCACTTGGTCTAGCAACAGAGAGTGGAGGTCCTGCTCAAGAACCTCCTCCTACAGTCTCAGCAGGGGTTAGGCTTCTGGTTCATCAGGTGGGGGGAAAGGGTATAGTGGAAGTTCAGAATGGTTGGGAAAACTTTAGTTCAAATTTTTGGTCTAGTGAGAGAGTGTTCAGAGTCACAGCGGGGGAGTAATCCCCACTTTCCACAGCAGTCTCCCGTGGGGTGGGACAAGAGGTCTACAGTTCACTGTTCATCTGTAGAAAGCCTGCAGGAGTGGATGAAGAGAAAAAAAGAAAGGAAACAGAAAGCAAAAAAGACCACAGCTTTCTTGGGGTAGAGGATGGATACTTTTTCTTTCAGATGAATTTTGTACCTGAAGCTTGCTTTCTTGGAGTCACAGCTTGCCTCAGCAGAGGTGATCTGCAGCTATCACTTCTCTCTTGGCTGGGCTCCCATTCTCCCACTCAACTGGGCATTTTCTGGATGTTATCCTTCTCCTTCGTCAGGAGCCTCTCTCGGGAGCTGCTTGTAGTTGGCCATCTTCCCCCTCTCCCCTATATCTTTTTATGTAGAAAATTTAATACACTTATTTTCAAGATTGATATTGATATTTGAATTTTGTTACTGTCCTATTGTTAATGGCTTTTAATTGTTTTATCTATCATTTTTCTTTTTATCTGTGTGTTTTGTGGTTTTATAGAATTCTGTAGTAGTTCCAACTGATTGCTTAATTTCCTTCCTTTGTGTAATTACTTTATTGGTGAGTTTTATACTTTTATGTGCTTTCATGATGATGAATGTTTTCCTTTTTGCTTTCAAGTCGTTTGAGTATAGCTTATAGGGGCAATCTATTTTTTTCTTTTTTTCAGTTTTTGGCTGGGGCCAGGTTTGAACTCACCACCTCCAGTGTATGGGTCCAGTGCCCTACTCCTTTGAGCCAGAGGCACTACCCACATAGGGACAATCTAGTGGTAATAAATTCCGTCAGCATTTTATTATCTGGAAAATAGTTTTCTTTCCTTCCTTTATGAAGCTTGGTCTTTCTGAATATAAATTGTCCCACTATCAGAGCTTTTCTTTCTTTTTCTTTTTCTTTTTTTCTTTCAGAACTTTTGATATTTCACCACATTCTCTTCTGACTTACAGAGTTTCTACTGCGGAGTCAGCTGTTAGCATGATGGAGTTTCTTTTATGAATACCTCAACCCTTTACTTTTATGGATTTGAGAATTTATTTTTTCACTTTTGCTTTAAAAATTATGATTATAATACATCATGGCAAACCATTTTTTTAAATATATTTGGTTAATGATTGTTAATCCTCCTTTATCTGGATTTTTTAAACCTCTTGCATTACTTGGGAATTTTTATGTATTATTTTGTTAAAACAATTTTCTAATATGTCTCTTCACTCTCAGTAATTCTGATAATTCATAAGTTTGGTTGCTTTATATAGTTCTAAATGGCATCTTCTTTTTCTTTATATTTGTCTTACAGATTCATATTTAAGGACCTGTTTTCACATTCTGAAATGTTTTCTTCCACTTAGTCTAGTTTATTTGTGAAGTTGTCAAAAACTTTTTGCATTTTCTTCAATACAATTTTCAGTTGCGGAAATTCTTTTTTAAAAATATATACCATTTTTGTAACTTCATTATTTATAGCCTAGTTGATTTTCTGAGTTTAACGTATTGGTTTCAGATTTCTTTTGCGTCTTCTTGACATTGTTTAAAATCAATATTTTGAATTTTTATTTGGAATTTTAAGAATTTCTTTTTAGTTAGTTTATATTGCTGGAGCATTATTGTTATTTTTTGATAGTGTTATATTACCATAAGATGCTCTGGTTCAAGATAAACTGGTGTATTCCTCTGTGTACTGGGTTCTGGTTCTTGGTAGGGGACATGGAGAAGATATGCTCAGTACTGTAATTGCACATGGGCCCATATTCAGGCTCCAATGATAGAGTTGGTTGGATAAATGTGCCTATCTTTGTGACCTAGGAATATGTATGTAGTTTTGGCAGCTCTGGGATGGTCAATTCTTAGACCTCTGTGGTTTTCTGGAATGCAGGTTTTGGTAATGATATATCATAGGGGTGAGTAGGATTTTTGTCTCCTTGGTACCCTGAGTGGCAATAGCAATGGCATTAGCAGTAGTAGTGAGATGCTATTTTTCTTCCTCCCAAATTCTGTGTCCTTCTCTTGACAAAGGTTATATTGCCATAAGTAGGCAGGTCTCATTGCCAATAGGCAGTAGGTAGCAACTGCAGGTAAGACGCAGCTTCCATTGTAATAGTTGGATACTACCTCTGTCCACTTGTCAAATGTCCTTAATGCAAATTGAGTTGTAGAAATCTCAGACCATTAGATTCCTTGCTTCCATTTCAGGCAAGTGATGTTGGCCAGAACCTGACTAGGAAAGCTTGATTTCAGGCATCCCAATGGTGGGTTCATGAACCAACCATTCTAGAGTAGGGTAGGGTGTTACTCAATGATTTAATTAAATGTGTGGGTAAACAGTGACCACAATTGTTCTTATGTGTGCCAAGGGGAGGGTTATTACAGTCCCATGGGCCACAGCTTTGGCTTGAGAATGTGAGACTTGTGTTCCCCCAATGCCTAAGTCCTAGGAAGGCTGCTTTCATCATAACAGCTGTGGCAGCTGACCTAGCTATGCAGTGAGTCACAACAGTTTGTGGTTAATACAAGCCACTAACTGTAACTCAGGAGCCACTAGGGAATCAAGATTAAGCCTTTTTTGGCAACTTTCTTCCTACTCAAATGCTAGAGGGTGGAGTTGACCTTCTCCATTGTCAGTGCCTGGAGCCCATGCCACATTATCTCTCAGACCTGGTTTCAACATCCCAGTTTCTGTAAGTTTATGTTTTCCTGACATTTAGGACAGATGCCACTGGTCCCCATAACTACAGTTTGCTAAGAGCTGGAATCAAGGATGGCATCTTACTACATCCAAGTATGGTCTCAGAACTGACGTGAAACTCCTGAAACTGTTCATTATGAAGACTGTGAAGACTTCACTATGAAGTCTCACAGTTGCTCCCTAAATTAGATCCAGGGTTCGTGAGGGTAAAATTGCTATTCCCTGGCCTGGATTATATGCATTATGTGGCCCTCATCAATGAGAGGTGACTGAAGGAGCTACTGGGTGAGATACACAGCTTTGAGGCTCTGGACAACAACCCCAAGCCACTCTTCAGTAATACCCTAAATACGCAGTATCATTTTGACCCCTTCAACTAAATCTGGTAGCTCAGGTAATATTAGAGAAGAATTTAACAATGGACAAGGCCCAAGTGGATGGAGCCTGATGGATTACAACAGGATTTGAAGCTGAGGTGAATGGCTTTCCCTAGGTGTGGTTTCTGTGTGGAGTTACTGAGGTTATACATTGAGTGCTAGATTGTTCAAGCCACTTAGGGCCAGCTCCTCAGACAGCAGCAACTACTCCTCCAACTGACATAGGCAATAGTTATCCTATAGAACCATAGCATGTCCCTGGATTGTGTGGGTATCTCTCTGGGCCATGTGCTTGCCAGTAGCCAGGAATACATAGCCCTTTTCCAGGTCTTCAGCCTATAGGGATACATGTGCTGGACAAAGAATCCATGGTAATTTGATGTTGTCCCCATGTTTTGAACTTTTATTCCACTCTGTAACAGAGCAGGGGACTCAGTCTGGAGTCCCCAAATGATGATGAGGCAGGTAAAGACCAGGAAAACATAGACCAAAACAAACCTCTGAGCCTTAGTTGCTAAGAGAAGATAAATGGTGGTCTTCTTATGCTTTTGTTCCCTAGTGAGCCAATGCCCAAGGAAATAATTGGGGTAGGGAGACCAACACCCCTTGGTACTTTTTGTTATATGCAATAAGAAAACATTTGAAGATATACAACTCACTTGTAAAAGTACATAGAAAAACTCAGATAACTCTAATATTGTAATTATGCTGTATAAATCGCTCATCTCTTCAGTATAAAGATTAAAGACAAATTTACCAAAAATAATAATAACTATGAGAATTTGTTGAGAGATAGACAATGGTGTAAATGGAAAAATAAAAAGAAAGGTAGAATGAAGATAAAGTGCAGAGATTTTAAGTGTTATCATTGTTCGTTTCTGTTCATTTTTTGTAATCCAAGTTAAGTTGATATCCATTTAAAATACTACGTTTTAAGTATACTAAAGTTTTCACAACTCTCCTGGTAACCACAAAACAATAATAAGTAATAGATGCACTAAGGATAAAAATCAAGGAATTAAAACGTACTACAAAAAGCTTACTTAAACACAAGAAAGATACAAAAGAAAGAAAACAAGAGAAGAGTTGCTAAATAACGAAATAAGAGATAACAAAAGTGCAGAAGTAAGCCTGTACTCATAAGTAATAACATAGAATGTGAGGAAAGAGAAATCTTCAGTTGAAAGACAGAGAGACTGAATGTATAAAAAATAAGACCTAACTATTCACTGCCTGCAAGAAACTCATATCACCTGTTAAGAAACACATAAACACATAGACAGTAAAGTGATGAAGAACTATACTCCATTCAAATGGAAGCCAAGAAAGTGCAGGCATAGCATTACTTATTTAAGATTAAAATAGAATTTAAATCAAAAACTATGGAAAAAAGAACAATTTATACAATATTAAAGGGATCAGTTCAGCCAAAGGATAGAATCATGGCAAACATATGTGTACTCAACATTGTATTATCAAAATATTCTAAGAAAATATTACTATAATTGAATGGAGATAGACTTTACTATACTTATAGTAGTGGACTTCAACATCTCACTTGCAGCAATGGACAGATAATTAGGACAGAAAAATCAACAAAAACATAGAGTTAGGAAGGTGTATTTCATTTTTTTAAATGCTTAAACGCTAACATGAAAAAGCACCATGAAAAATAGATAATTGAGGATTTAGGGAAAACATGTGGAATATACAGATGATGTCAAAAACTGTACACACGGCTCGGCGCCTGTGGCTCAACGGGCTAGGGTGCCAGCCACGTACACCTGAACTGGCAGTTTCGAATCTAGCCCAGGCCTGCCAAACAACAATGACGGATGCAACCAAAAAAAAAAAAAAAAAAAATGGCCGGGCGTTGTGGCGGGTGCCTGTAGTCCCAGCTACTTAGGAGGTGGAGGCACGAGACTCACTGAGCCCAGGAGTTGGAGGTTGCTGTGAGCTGTGATGCCACGGCACTCTGTCCAGGGTGACAGCTTGAGACTCTGTCTCAATAAAAAAAAAAAAAAATGTACACACATTTTAACAAAGGAAAAACTATTAAAATTGTAATACTCGATATTAATACTCAATACCAATAACAAAAGATAAATACAAGTCATGTCTGAATACCTCTTATAATTGTAGAAGCCAAATGTGACTTGAGCATTAAGATTAAAAATATTGTATTAATTTGAGTGTACATACAAATAAGTTACATTGTTCCTTTTTCTAAGATAAAGTCCCAGTTGTAGTTGTGACCTTCACCCAGTAAGTGTGCCATGTACCAATACATTGTACTTGTTAGGTAGGAATTTACCAATGCTTCTCCTTTCCCCTTCTTGAATTTAATTGAATTTTTCTCTCATATGTACATGCTGTTGTTAATTTACAAGTTTCAGTTAGTAATGAGTACGCGGGATGCTTTATTTTTCGTCCTTGTGCTTCTTTTATTAGGAGAATGTTCTCCAAATCCATCCATGTTGTAACAAAAGGTACAAAATCTCCATCTTTTTATGGCTGAATAGTATTTCAAGGCACACATATGCCACAATTTATTAATCCATTCATGTACTGCAGGGCACTTGGGTTGTTTCCACATCTTTGTGATTATAAATTGGGTTGCTATAAACATTCGAGTATAAATGTCTCTATGATCCACTGGGTAGATACCTAGTAATGGGATTGCAGGATCAAATGGAAGGTCTACTTTTAGTTTTTTTGTTTTGTTTTGTTTTGTTTTTTAAGACTCTCCATACTTCTTTCCATAAAGGCTATACTAGTTTGCAGTCCCACAAACAGTGCACGAATGTTCCCTTCTCTCTGTACCCACACCTGCATGTGTTGCTTTGGGACATTGTAATGTGGGCCATTCTCACTGGGTTAGGTGATATCTCAAAGTGATTTTGATTTGCATTTCTCTAATAGTTGAATATTACAATTTTAATACAGGTTTTCCCTTTCTTAAAATGCAAATACATTTTTTGGCACCATTTGTGCATTATGTGACTTATTTTCTTGATTGATTTATAGACTGTTAACATGATAACCAAAGCAAGTACAAAAGTGTTTGATCAAAAATAGCTTCATCATAATAAATTTTACTCTCCCCCCAAATTAATCTACAGTGTAGAAGAAATGAATTTAACTGAAATTAATGGTGCATTACATCCAGCAGTGACAGAATGCACATTATTCTCATCAACACATGAAATATTCTTCAAAGTAGATGATATGTTAAACCATAAAGCAAGTCCCAACAAATTAGACAAAGTTAAGATCATATCAAATATATTTTTCTGACCACAAAGAATAAAACTAGAAATGGATAAGAAGAGAAATTTTGGAAATTATAAAAATACATACAAAATATAGAATATACAATTGAAAGACCAAGGAATTGATGAAGAAAATAAGAATGTGTTTATAACATTTTTTGAGCAAGAGGAAGATCACACCAATGTAAACTCAGAGCAATTGAATTTGGGGAGGGGGGTAGATTGCAGGGTAAAGAAATAAAGACATTCAGAAACCCCACAGAGTCAACTGCAAAGATGAAAACAAGAAAGAGAAAAGGAGAGAGAGGAGGCCAGTTATGAAATGAATCAGACTCAGAAGAGTCCAGAGCTAAATAGGAGAGTAAGGGGAACCCCTCCCCCAACCAAGGGCTTTCTGGAAGCAAAGAACCATAGGAACTCTCACCCCATCAGAGAGTGCCATTAAAGAACCAGAGACCCAGGTTTCCTGCTCCTAGTTATACCCTTCTCCGAGTCCTCCTCCTGCCTAGCAGAATTGAGAGTAATTTTGGCTACAGACAGCTTATAGCCAAAAGCCATCCACATGTTTCTTTGGCTAGCAGACAGAGTGCCTCCTGCTGAGGCCTGCTTCCCTCTGTACAGGCCTGTTGGGAACTCTAACCAAGCTCAGAAATCCTGGAAGTGCTACCCCACCTTCATATTCCAGAGAGGCAAAAGGACTTTGGACCCCACCCTTCCCCCATTAGTGACTGTGGAATCCAGGGTTGCAGAGACCAGATTGTTTCTCACCAGCAGTCTTCAGGAACTACTTACAAAGCATAGAGGGAGTATGAGATGTGAAGGAAGATGGACCCTTCCTCCCCACCATAACTGAAGGAAACTCAGGGGGCCAATGCACCATGTGACATGGATGGAGTACTCCAGCAGTTTATGAACCGGAAGTTCCCTACCCACACTAAAGGAAGACGTTATGGTTCAACTATACTAATACTGTCAATGCTGGGACATAAGCTGATCTTGCATCTTGCTTGGTGTGATCTGTCCCCAACCTCTGGGATACTTTGGACTGCCATCTGCACACTGCTTCTAGCCAGGGGGTTCACCTGGAGGCTTTGCTCCTATCTCTACCCTTACCAACTTGGAGATGGATAGGCCTAGCCTTGCGAGGCCCCACTCTGGAAAATCCTGGAAGGTATACTACATGCTGTGGATACTCTTCTTCCAACCACAGGAGAAAGCTAAGGATTTTAATTCTATTCCTTGCATGGCTGACACTTTGGCTGGATAGTTTGGTTTGCTGTCTATGAGCTGTGCCTGGACTAGGAGCATCACCTTGTGGTCCTGACCTCAGCTCCACTCCAACTGACTTAGAGAAAACAATACTGGTCTTCAGGGACCCCCACTCTACGTAGCCTCAAAAATCAGCTATGGGTGGTTACGTGCAAGAAGTGCCACAGGAAAAAACAGCTGCTCATTGAAAACAGCTGGTGGAAAACGAGAATCATGAGTTACCCATCCTGGGGCCTCTGGATCTGATTCCAACCCAACAGTTTTAGTTTCCAAATGGCTTTAAAGCCTTGCAGAGTGGATCAGCAAAACAAGCCATTGCATCGTTTTGAAAGATCCTGAAAGGAACACAGTGAACTCCACATCCTGGAGCCCTTGAAAGTAATATCAGCCTGCCTTTTTTGGTGTCCAAATGTCCCCAAATATTTGCCAAGCAGGCTAGCCATGCAGCAAGCAGATATTTTGTTCTGGCATGTCCTGAAAGTGGTGAGTCAAGCTCCACGTCCCAGGGTCTCCGAACTTGACATCAGCCTGTCAGATTAGACACTGAAATGATCCTAATGATCTATGGAGCAGTTGACAGAATAACAAGTAGCCACTTCCCATAAGCAGCCCCTGAAATACAAATTTAAAGCACTTGCCCATGGACCTAGAAAACTGATACCAGCCTACCAGATCAGTCAGCAAAATGTCCTAAAAATCTCTTAGAAACTTTTGGAACAAATAGCTGCCCCTTGGCACTGGCAAGCTCTAGAAGGGTATGGAAAGTTCAGTATTTCAGGAATGCAGGCACAACCACCAGCCGGCCTAACTGGGCAACCAAAAGGAACCCATTAAATGGTACTATTGCCCACTTATAGTTGTGCCACGTGGTTGGCTCAAGCTCTGTTTTCCAGACCCAAACTGCCTCTTATGAGCTGCCTAAGCAAACACAACCAGAATATCACTCAACAACAATATAATAACATCGCAAACATGTACTTAACAGAAAAAAGAAAAACACTGGGATAAAACTGCAGAAGAACCCCAACACAAAAATTAAGAGCACATCGACTCTCCTGAGAGATTACAAGGGAGATACACCTGAAAATGCCATCCATAAACAAATTTTCAAAATTACAAAAATATAAGTCAGAATATGGATGGCATAAGAGATTAATGGAATTGAAGCGAAGGTGGAAAAATAAGTCCAAAAACTATCCCCCCAAAATCAACAAAATTAAACACAGAACCACTAAGTATTTGTAAATAATTAGGAAGGATATAAAAATGCTTAAGGTATAGAAAGAGGCAGGCAAGGAGTTTCAAAACAGAAGACAGTCTCAACAACAGTGTAGAACGTTGCAGTAGAAAAAAAAAATGCCTATCTGTACAAACATACAAATGCTAAGGATCCCTGAAGGAGGAGAGAGTCCTAAGATCATGGAAAATCTACTTCAAGACATCAGTGAAGGAGAGAGACCCATAAATACAGGTACTAGATAGTTACAGAAATCCAGGACTACTCAATTGAAATAAAACATCTCCTGAACACAATGTAATTAACCTGGCCAAAGTCAATATGAAAGAGAAAATTTTGCAAGAAGCCAGCTGTAACCAAAATATTACCTACATGGGCAACAATGTTAGAGTAACAGTAGACATTTCAGCAGAAAGTACAAACTGCAGAGACTGGTCACCTACCTTTAGTTTTCTTAAACAAAGGAACTTTCATCCCAGGATCCTGATTTTAGCTAAACTTAATTTCATATCCCATGGAGAAATCAAATATTTTGCTGAAAAGCAAATATTAAGGAAATTTGCCACTACAAAACTAGGTCCACAGAAAGGACTTAGACCCATAATATACATAGACTATCACAATGGATAACTAGCAAAGTAAAGACATCAGGAAGTTAAAGAACAAAGCCTAGCTTCCACAATGGCCCAAGTGATAAAACTAAGCAACAAACCTCTACAAAACAAGATAAAGAGAACTCCATAATACCTACCAATTCTCTCAATAAATGGGAATGGCTTGAATTTCTCACTGAAGTGGCATAGGTTGGTTGATGATATAAAAAGGCACAAGCCATGTAGTTCTTGTCTTCACAAAACACATCTAAACTCCAACAAGACTCAGGGTAAAGGGGTGGAAAATAATACTTTAAGCAAATAGAAATCAGAAGAATTCAGGCGTTATAAATCTGTTTGCAGATGCATTGGGCTTTAAAGCAATGAAAGTAAAGATAAAGATGAACCCATATACTAGTCAAGGGAACAATAAAACAAACAAAAAATTAATCATAAAAATATATGCAACCAACTTAAATGTTAGCAGATATATATAATGAACCCTAACTGCTCTGAAAAAAAATATATATATATATATGTGTGTATATATATATATATATATATATAAAATATCCTGCAGGAGCATCATAACCAGGGACTTCACCATCTCACTGACAAACCAAATGGACGTTCCAAGCTCAAAGTGAATAAGGAAATCATTGATATAAACATGATTTTAAAACAAGTGGTCTTAAGAGACATATACAAAAATTTCCATCTGGATGACACTTTACGTCAGCTCATGAATCATTGTACAAAATTGATAATGTCCTAGGACACAAATCGAACATCAACAGATTTAAATTCATTGAAAATATATCTTGTACCTTTTCAGACCACATAGGAATAAAGGTAGAACTTAACTCCAAGAAAAACATTCGTCCCTATACAAACACATGGAAAATAAACTTGTGCAGAATGACAGTTATGCCAAGGAAAAGATAAAGAAATAAACCACTAGATTTTTGAAGCAAAATGACAATGAAACCACAAACTACCACAATATGTTGGATGCTACAAAATAATTCCTAAGACATATTTTATTACTAAGTGCCAGAATACCAAAAAGAAAAGTAGCACAAATCACCAAACTGATGAATTATCTCAAAGAAGTGGAAAAGGAAAAGCAATCCAATCCCAAACCTAGCAGATGAAAATAAATAACCAAAATTGGATCCGAATTAAATGAAATTTAGAACAAAAGAGCTATTAGAAAACTAATGAAATAAAAAGTTGGTTCTTGGGGGCAGAGCAAGATGGCCGACTGGAGCCAGCTTTCTACAGAAGCTCCCGTTCAGAAGGAGTGTCAAAGGACAGAAGTTTATCAAGAAAGCATTTGGTTTGGGTCTGAGCCAAGAGAGAAGGTTGAAGAATGCACATCAACCTTGCTGAGGTGAGCTGTGACCCCAAGGATACAAACAAAAAGTATAAAATCCATCGCTAACCATATGGAGACCCCTCTCCCATGAGAATGGCTTGCAGTATACTCCATACAAACAAGTGAGCAGAGTTGAAATATCCTCCCATTATATCCCACAGGAGAGACCCTCTAAAAACCAGATATCCTTCCCCTACTAGGGTGCCATGACACTCTCTTGCCAGGTATAAAACTGTATAAAACTGTATATATTGTGTCTACCTGCAGCTTTTAACTCCCAGCACTCCCCTCCACTCTCACCCAGAGGTATGGAAGCCTATCCCCCATGGAGTCCAGATTCGTGGGCATTTTCTTGAGAGGTGTGGACAGGGCATGGGCTATTGCTGATCTGTGTGGATTCTCTAGCATGGGAGTTAGAAGAAGATGGTCAACTGAGAGGGAACCATACAGGAGAGGTGGTGCCACAAGGCACAGAGCAGCAGCTACAGCATTGGGAATAATAGGGCTCACATCCCTAGGGATAGTTTGAAAGGACACTCCCAGTCTCTCTGGGCAACCAGAGGAAGCCCGGCATCCTCTCTAGTGGCAGTCACTGGCAGAACAGATCTGGGATGGAAACGCAGGCCCAGTGAGTAAAGGGTATGCTTGAGGCAGTACCAGCCTGGGCAGATCGTGGGGACTAGAGTATGCGTGTGCAGAGACAGCAGACTCCCAGGGTGGGGCTAACACAGAGGATTTCTTTACTGATTCTCAGACGCACCCCGCCCTCAGGGGATCATAGCTGAGAGAAAGGTAGGCAGGCAGAGGCTGGAACTGACAGCTGAGTATTTCTGCCCCAACACAGACTGCAGCAGGGACCAGGCAGTGGCACAGACAGGGCTGAGATGCAGTTTCTGGTAACTCAAACAGTATCTGATCTGTAGGGGAATATAGCTGGAACAGAAACAAATTCTGCAAAGTTGTTCTTTTCTGTCAGCAACATCAGTCAATGGCAGGGCTGGAACTAAGTGAATCGTCCCAGCCCCCAATTAAGCACCTGAGGTTGTGAGGCCTCAACTTCTACTACTGGATAGTGGTGGAGAGTGGCGGCCTGGCTGAGGAGACGTAGATCTCCCTGTGACTCAGGCAGGCATAAACCACTGGAGCATCTGCTCTTTGGAGGGAACTGGGTCACAGACCTGTGGGGTTACTATTGACTAGGCATGACAGAGGTGCAAGGTGGGGAAGGAGGCATAAAACTTCCCAGACTAATTTATTTGCTGGGTGGGTCCTTCTGACCTCATGGAGCACCAAAGTGAGTCATACTTGAGCTGCCAACAGACTCCTGCTATCTAGTTGCAGACTTTTGAACTCTGCCACATGAGACTGGTGCTGACTGGAATAATTAATTTGGACGTCTTGAACTACGCCAATCACCCGAGGGTTATCTAAAGTGTCACCCTGGATGTGTGGTTGTGGAAAGGTTTGATTTTCCTTTTCCAATTGTTGCCTGTGGGGGGCATGGTGACTTAATTGATGGTATTTCTCCATAGCTGAGACTTCAACCCAGACTAACTGATTTACTAGGGTAGGACAGAGACCAGCTGAAAAGAAAGAGAGCCACTAAGCCCCACCACACCAAGAAGGCCCCCAGTTTCTCAGGCCATAGCATGTTACGGGTCCTTGGCAAAGCTCTAGTGGAAAAGGTACAGACACCAGTCCCAGCTTGTGGGCAAAGGACTGGCCAATCACTACTCCTAGAGCCCCCAACCCAACTTCTCCTTATCTGCTCATCTAGCCAAATGATGTAAAATAATCATGTGGTGGAATCAACAGAAAAACTCCGGTAACATAAATAACCAGACTAGATCACCCCCACCCCCAAGGAAATTTTTGGCAGACACAACTGAAGATCCCACTCATAAACAAACGGCTGAGATGTTAGAAATCAAATTCAGAATTTGGATTACAAATAAGATCAATAGAATAGAGGTAAAGTTAGAATTAGAAATTCAAGGAGCATTTCATCAAAGACAAAATCCCCAGCATTTTGACACATTGAGACAAGAATTTGTAGCCCTCTAAGATCTGAGAAACACAGTAGAATACCTCAGTAATAGAATGGAGCAAGCAGAAGAAAGGATTTCTGACATTGAAGACAAAGCTTTTGAATGTTCCAAAATCTCAAAGAGGAAGAGAAATGGAGAGCAAAAAGGATTCATTCCCTCAGAGAGCTCTGGGATAATTCCATGAAAACCAATATTTGCAATATAGGGATCCCTGAAGGTGACAAAATTTCTTCAGAAGGCACAGAAGCTCTTCTTCATAAGATTATGAAACAGAACCTTCCATACATGCCAAGAGATACTAAAATTCAGATAGCAGACAGTTTCAGAACCCCAGCACAACTCAACCTGAATAAGATCCCCCAGGAACATCATAATTAACTTCACTAAAGTTAATATGGAGAAAATTCTGAAAGCAGTCAGATATAAGAAAACCATAACCTACAAGGGGACAAATATTAGAATGACTGCAGAACTCTCTGCTGAATCCTTTCAAGTTAGAAGAGGATGGTCATCAAATTTTAATCTCCTAAAACAAAATAACTTTTAATCTAGGATCCTGTATCCAGTTAAACTGAGTTTCATTTATGATGGAGAAATTAAATACTTTAATGACATTCATATGTTGAAGAAATTTGCCGTAACTAAATCAGCTCTCTAGGATATTCTCTGACCTGTCCTCTATAATCGTCCACCACAAAAGTGAACTAACTCAGAAACTTTTAATCAAATTACAACTTCCACAGTGGTGAAAGGATTAAAAATATCCACTGGATTTTCAAAAACCTCGATACCCAAAATTCTACCAGGCTTAGTAACATTTACAATTAATGTAAATGGCATAAATTGTCCTCTAAAGAGGCACAGGTTGGCTGACTAGATACAAGAACTCAGGCTACATATCTGCTGCATATGAGAATTTCATCTTACTTTAAAAGATAAATATAGATTCAAGGTGAAGGGATGGTCATCCATATTCCAGGCAAATAGAAAGCAGAATAAAGTTATTTAGCTTCCATGTTTTTGGATGAGTATGCACATTCCTGTTGTTACTGAGTTCAACTTTTATTCCATTATAGTCCAAGAAGATGCAAGTAATAATTTCTTTTTTTTTTCTTTTTTTTTTTTTTGCTGT
>CAUYRH010023384.1:0-46237 GCA_963574655.1 Perodicticus potto
GATACACTCATTCACCTTGCCCCTGGTGGAAGGGACTGTATTCATTTGTTTCCTGGCCAAGGAACCCATACACCTATATATACCCTGAGGCTAGAGGCCTAGAGGAGGAGACGGGGAAAGACCAGGAGAGGAACAGAGAGAGCATCTCTCTGCCCACTTGAAATCTCTCCCTCTACCAGGAGCTTTGGTGTTTTCTGTATTCTTTTCTGTAAATCAATTCTGTCTTACCACGGAGGGGTGGGGGTGGGGAAATAATGTAATGAAGAATAATAAAATACATATATTTATCCTAAAAAAAAAATAGGGGGTTCTTATGATTAGATTGTAAATTATCAGAGAGATATGCAATTTGGGGCCAAATGGATTTACAGGGACAAAAAATTATTCTCTAGCCCAGTGGTACTCAACCTTCCTAATGCCAATGCCATGGCCCTTTAATGCAGTTCCTGTGGGTCACGAACCACGGGTTGAGAACCACTGCAGCCTGATGAAATGTAAAAAACTACAAAATAAGTTCTTTGGGAACTAGACAAGGAACAAAGGACACTGATGCCAGAAAGATATAAAACAAATGTGGTGAGAGGTCTGCGATTGCTAAGCTGTGGGGAGGAGGAACCCAGGCGGTGCACTCTGGTCCCCTGAATAAAGGATGTAGTGGGCCTGGGAGATTGCTGAGACTGAATAGGCCAGTGTTCTCAACACAGTGCCACAAAAGGGAAAGCTAAATTTACATGAAATATAGGGACCTTTCAAGTCCCTTTTGGGTATTCAACACAGCTTTATAGCCAAATGAATGTGGAGAAATGGTCTGAGCCTGGGAAAAGAAAATACCATAAAGGATGTGTAGTCACAATCTATGGCACTCACCCAGAAAAGGGCGTAGTACCTGTTCTCACTAGCTGGAGTAGATGCCTCATAATTCTTGGGGTGATGGGTAGAATAGTCAATATTGTATTATTTGGGTTGTGGGGAAAATTAATCCTAGACCAAAGCACCAAAGTTTGCATGTAAAATTCAAAAGGATCAAATTATAAAGCAAGAGGGGCCGATGTGGGGAGAAGACCTAAATGTGTAGACTGTAGGAGTGTAATAGAACCTTGAATGCTGTGAGGTGTTAAATTTGGGCAATGTATTTCAAACTGGCAAGGCGAGCTACGTAGGAATTTCATCTTTGTTTTAATTGGCTCAACACTTCCTGAATGTGCAGTGAAAATATTATTTTTAATAAGAAATTCTGCAGTTAGAAAGGCAGTGTTGAAATTTATGACCACGGCCAGCATTGTGTGACTATGAAAATGATGGTAGTCTATGCAATTCTCCATTCTCTTTCTTCCTCTCCCAGACTTATAATACTTATAATACTTCACTAAATACACAGGAAAAAATTAACTCATGGTCTTTCTAACCCTATAGAACCATTTATTATTCTTTTACAGGGAATTGTTATTTTTAACTTATGTATTTGATCATTATGCCTAAGACTTGTGAGGGCTCACTTATTTCTGTTTTTTTTTTTTTCCTTACTTGTCTTAGTTGTCTACCAAAAGTCCTGCACAAAAGAGATGTTTTAATAAGTCGAACACAGTTAAACTGTTCATCATCCTAAAACAAGGATGATTTCACTGTTAGAAATTCATCTTGTCATACAAATTATCTTATCCTTTCTTTATGGGGCAGATGAAGTTAACTGGAAAGAGGAAAAACAAAGTATAAAACTGACTTATTTCTTTATCAAATTTGTCAAATGTTTATCTTTAACTTTTTTTTTCAATTTCAGTTTCATAAACTTTATAGGAGAGAGAGATTAATATTTTGCATTCCACCTTTGAGTATATTAACAAATTCAACCTTCAAAGCAGTCTTTTAAGCTATCCCTTATTAGCTTTCCTTCAGAGATAACCAATTTGAAACTTTAAGCCTTTATGTATAATTTTCAAAAATCAGAATGCCAGAAAAATAGACTAGGTTGGGATACAAATACCTGTATTCACGATTTCTGCTTTATTCTAGACCATTGTTTATAAAACTTGGCTTCCAGGGTCATTACTAACCAGATAATTACAATGAGTTTCATGCAATAAGGATCATGCTTCCAAATTACTTTGGGAAAAAATAACCTGAATAGTAAATTGGGTGTTTGCATATTAAAGGCTCAGTTCAATCTTGAAGAAACAAAATTGCTTATACATTTTAAGTGCAGCATTCCATAAACTTATTTGATAACAGAAACCTTTGTGAGACATCACTTCATATAACATGGATTGTAAGTTTTCTTCCACACGTAATTGGAGAAACATTGATGTGACAGCACCTCAGTGTGTGCTATTTGCAAGTCATCTATATACAGTGGCATATATAGTATTTCAATTGATAAGATGATGGATGTTAAATATCTATAGGTTAAGCTCAAAATATTAGTTTTACAAGTGCAACTTCTCAAAACTTTTAACAAACTTGACCCACACATTACTTTTTGAAGTTGAAAGAAAAGAAATAACAAAAGGAATGAAATAAAGCCTTTTGTCGCAACTTGTTGCATTATCTTTAAGAGCCAAAGCCACTATTTGAAGACAGGAGTCCAAAGTTGATGCATTCTCCCGTTATTTTTTTGTGCCTCTCTGTGATGAAGTTAATCTTATCTTTTTCTGCTTCTTTCTGATGAAATTAATACAAAGAGCGACAGAAGGGGAATACTAAGGAAATAAACATTTTACCTTTGGTGATACTTAGATGCGAGAATTAGAGTGTTGCTTACACTAAAAGCCAAGACTTTACCTCTAGACAATATATCTATGTAACAAAACTGCACTTTTATTACTTAAATTCATACCAATAAATGCAATTTAGAAATAAAAAATAAATATATATGTATATTTTTTAAATGTTGAATTAAAATTGTTATAGGCCAACAGCCCCCAAAAGACCCAAGTCTGTCTCAGCCTGTCTTGGCCTTGGTCTCCAGCGTGCCCTCCTTGGGTTAATTCTGTGAACAGGTTTCAGACCAGAATGAGGAAGTTCTCTGAGTTCCCTAAAACAATGGTGAAAGCTCACTCAAGAAGAGTTTCCCAGGTTACTGAGTTTCCCAAGCTACTGAGCCTTCCAAGCTGACCCTGTACCAACCACCATGCAACAACCACCCTGAGCAGCCACACAGCAGCCCCCTGAGCCAATTACCTGACTGTTACTACACCCTGTAACTGGCCACATTCCGCTTTTGTACATGTTTGCTTTGCCACATCAGCACAAAAGGGGTATAAAAATCAGCCTATATTGCACTAAGGGGCTGTTTGCCCTTTGGGGCAGTGTTCTGCCTGAACAGATGTAATAAATCACCACCTGATTTGGGCCGTTTTCCCTTTACGGCAGCAACCCGCCTGCGCAGGTGTAAATAAATCATCACCATGTGATTCGAACCTAAAGTGGGGTCTGTGTTTTCTTATGGGTGGTGAGAATTACAACATTTGGAGGCCTCAGCAAGATTTTTCCGTCCCAGTGAGATTTTGCTGCCCCCACCCCAGCCCTGATCTATACCTACCACTGGCTGACAGCTTCAGGGGAAGGCCTCAGAGAGATGTTCCTCCTCCCCGGAGCCCTCAGATGTGTGGAGCCTGGACATAGGTCTCAAAACTTCCAAATTGGTGATTAATCAGTGACACCTGGGTGAGTTTGTGACATCTGTCTGTTCTCTAGAGATTTTAGGGAGGAACCATCAGCCCCATTAAGTCTTTTGCTGGCTCTATATTTCCATCTGAGGACTGCAGTTGTCTGGTGTTTGGAGAATGAGGGAAGGTCAGACATGACATTAGCTTCTCCTCCTGGGCCTACACAGGATACTGTAGTGGGTAACTGGTCTGGACTCACGGGGTTTGTGGGTCATTTGGTCTGGACTTGCTGGGGCATGTGATCTGGTTGGTTTGTCTTGCCTGGACTAATGGGGTGTGTGAGTCTTTGGCCTGTCTCTTGTTTCATTTGTCTGTCTTGGGTGTGTGAGTCTTTGGTCTGTCCTTGGTTTGGTTTTGTCTATCGCTGACTTACAGGGGTGAGTGAGTCTCTAATCTGTTTCTGGCCTGGTTTTTCTTTTTAGAACTCACACAGAGTGGGTCTTCACTTTGTCTGTTTTTTCTCTCCTTTGGACTCACAAAGTGTGAGTCTGCAGGTCTCTTCCATGTCAGTGAGATTGTGGGAAACCTGTCAGTCTCTCTTGTGCCCCGTCTGTCTAGACTCACAGAGTCTGAGTCTGTTGGTTTCTCTCCTTTAAATGTTTCTCCATCCCTTTGGCTCTGGTTTGTCAAGTTTTTCCTCTTTAAACTCACAGAGGAGTGAGTCTCTAGTCTGTTTTGGTTTGATTTTGTCTAGTAGTCTCTGGTCTGTTTTAGGTTTTTCCTTTTAGGACTCACAGAGAGTGGGTCTTTGGTTTGTTTAACTGGTGTGTATGAGTTGTTTTTCAAATTTCTGTTTATTGTTTCCAATAATTTGTCAAAATCCCTTTCAAAGATTGGTTAAACATCTCTGTTTTCTTGTCTGTCAACGTGTCACTGTACAATTTGTTTTATAACTCCCTGCATTAAAACCCTCTCTTTCCAGCAATTAAAGAGTTACTACAAAGTTTAGTAAAACTGTTCCTCCCTTAACTGTGGTTGCTATGTTACAAACAGTCTTGAGATAAGGTCCTGGCATTCAGCAAAAGGCCCAAAGTCAACTACTCATTTAGAACTAAAGAAAAAAAAACAGTCCTTTTTACTTTTTACAACAGCAGCTGCTTGACGTTACTCTGGTTGGCGCGTATTCTGCCAATCCTCAGGCAGCCTCCAGGATGGGGGCAGGCTGTGGCCACTCTGAGGGGAGGCACCCCCTGGAAACATCCCAGGGTCCCCAAAGAACCTGGAGCCCTCAGGAGATGATCACTCCTAAATTCACCTTTGAGTCCACCTCTGGAGGTGAGCCACTTTAACATCTAATTTTTGCTAGTGTCTGTAGAATATAATTATTCATAATATTTTTGTTGTGCTTACTTGTTGTAAATAATTTAGAAAAATATGTAACTGTTTGTTAAATTTAATTGTTGTAATTTGTGTAGAGCCTCCAGGGGAAAACAAAAAACAGGAACTTTAAACAGGAGCCTCAGGTTGCCGGGCTATTGGCCTGTCAGAAACTTTTAGAGGACCCCCGGGGTGTTAGATCACCTACAGACATATTAAAAACCATATGAAAAAGTGTTCTGGTCTGGTTTTGAGAATATGAAAGTGCACATTGTTCATGTTGGGCCCATGTCTGCCGTGTCATTTTATGTCATTTGTTCAGTACTTGTTAAAAGATTGATCTCGGCCCAAAATAGTCTTGTGTTAAACTAAGAAGAAAAAAAAGAGACAACTGTAAAAGAGTTTAAAAATTCCCTAGAACTCAGCATTCTATGAGTTCTATATAGCATTGTCTATTCCATGAGACACCTGAGTTCTAATTCTTGTCAGCAAATAGAGGTTTCTTCCTCTATATTGTTAGTATAAATATCTGTTTGTTTTAATTCACTGTTTTCCTGCAACATTCTAGTTCCCTGATGAGAGTGCTCCCCAGTACCCTGACTGATGCCTTTCCCTAAAAGCCATCCCATAATTACACGGAAAGGAGGGTCCCCAGCAGAGTGACAGGAAAGTTCCACGATAGTCCTCCATGAAAAAAGTTTAAAAGGGTCTAAATATTTGTGAAATATCGGTGCAAGTTAAATAAAACTTATGGAGAAGTTTAGATGTAATCCAGTTAACTATGTATTTCCTTTAAAAACTTCTAACTTGTAATCTTGTTTAAACAAATGTTTTAAGCCTTTGATATTTGACAAAACTTCCAAAGTTAAAACCCTAAATTTGAAACTTGGCACCTGTACTATTTGATTTGTGAAAAATGTGTAGGACACATTGTCAAACATGAAATGGTAATTAATTTTGTATGAATTGTGGTTATATGTATGTTCCAATATTACAAAACATTAGTCTATCTTAAAGCATAAAATATTGGTCTGTCTTGATATATATTATCAGCAATCTTTCTAAAAAGAAAAAGAAAAAGGAAGTATTAAGAGAAACTGAATTCCTAATGTCTTTGGAAATCGAGTACCTTTAAATTAACAACAAACTTTTAAAACTTTTTTGGAAAAATAAAACATGTCTATGAGTATTGCTAACCTCACTTCAAATAGAACAGAGATCAGATACATGAAACTAAGTTGATTTGTTGTAGTTTTTGTTTGAAATATTGTTGATTCTTTTTGTGTCCTGTTTTCCAGAAGTCAAGAAAACCATTTTCTGTCTTTTGAGCTATTTATAGCTTTTCAAGAGAGAATTTGACACATGTATTTTTTCTCTCTCTTTAATTTCTCTAGAATTGAAAAGCTATTTGTAAGTATTCTTAATTTCTGACAATACAGTTATTTGCATAAGTTCAATAAGAATCTGTTTTGTTCTATAGAACATGATGAAGGCACTGGTTATTTTACCAAGGCTTTGACTGAAATATCATTTCCAGAAGTATCCAGACTGCATTAAGGAATTAAGGTTGACTTCATAAGGCCAGTGAGAAAAAAGCCCTTTGGAAAACTGGCCAGATACCCGTTAGTAACATTTCCTGATCTGTGGTAAGTAATGAAGGTCGCTTGCTGACGAGTCTAGGAATCAAAATGTGCTTGAAGACCTCAAGAGAAGAGGCTTTCAAAAAATTGCAGCCTGAGATTCCGTATAAAAGGTTCCAGCAAAACCAATTTTAAAGAAAGAGCCTAGATGGCTAATAATTAATTACTATTACCACACTGTATGCAAATAATCAGACCCAGTATACCAAAAATATAGTTTATTTTAGCAACTAAGTTAGTTCTGCTATGCTTTGCCTCTAGTAAAGCGAACAATTAGGCAGAGAAAAATAGTTCAAAGAAAAAAAAGAGGCTGTGACTCACTTACATTAAATCCCAGCCTTGTCTGTAATGTCAACTCATGAAATGAAAGATAACTGTTTTATTAAACTAATCTGTTAAATGGAACTGAGAGACAGGTCAAAGAGTATAGATTTATATACACTTGTTATATATACTCTAAAGCCTAAGACTCAACAAAAATCACCTGTTAACTACACGGGGAAATCATCACATATTTAGAGTTGCTGCTTTAATTTAAGTTTGATCACACCTGAAAACTATATGTAACTTATAGGCCTCAAAATTTAGATAAGTAAAGTACATAAACAGAACCATGAAAGCAGAGGTTAATAAACTCTCCCCGAAAGCAAAGCTTGATTGAAAGTGGGCCTTGCCATTGATGTTGTTCGGGAAGGCCTCTGTCAATCCACTGCAATTTAACAAGAACTTCTAAAAAAATCTGGATAAATCTGAACTGAATAAATAAAAACCCTAGAAAAAGTAGCAAGGAAAAATCTCCACTGGGGTATTTAACTGTGTTCTGTTTAGTCTTTTGTATCTGTACCTCCTTTCTCTCTGAAAGATCAAGGAAACCAAGTCTAGGTCTAGAATCAGGATCATCCTGACCACACGTATAGCAATGAAGGTGAGAGGAATCCTCACCTGAAGTCATCACAGCTGGCTGAATAGAACTTCACTGCCCCTTAAGAAGTAAAAGGTAACTTTTAAAACAGTCAACATGCCCTGCTCCGGCCACATCATGGGAGCTGGCTGGTCAACACACAGCTGAAGCCTGAGGAAACTCCTTGAGGGACTTGTCTTTTAATTGGACTTTTGAATTTGGGAAAAGGGGGAAATGACACAGGGAAAAGTAAAAACTCATAGGTATATTAGACCACCACTATGGTACTATTAAGGCTTGAGTAGAAAACTCAAGAAGAATCACAGTCCCTAAGACCTCAATGCTAAAATATCAGCACCTGCAGAAATAAGCTGATATTGAGACCCCAAATTAAGGCAAGGTATGTTCAATCTGGGGATCCCACTACAGTTTTAGTGGAAGAAGGAGCCTGACCAACTCCTTAGACATTAAATAACCAATAGGTCTGTTAAAAAGTGTGTGAGAGTGTATGAGTGTAGTGTAACTGAGCCTGAACTCTGAGAGTGGAGTTGGACCTCCTTTCACGGGGTCTAGGGAAGTGTTGGTTTACCTCCTATGGCTAAGTAGCAACTCGAGTGAAAACTCGAGGCTGCCCGGGTTAAGAAATAGGTTGAAACTGTATGCATGTGAATGCTTAGAAAATAACTGAAACAAATAATAATAGGTAGAGTTTTGTGCCTCCCCTCCCCCACGGGGTGAAAGAAATGTGTGAGTGTGCCCTTCTTCCCTGCTCCAGCTTTGTCCCCTAGCTTTTCTGAGAGCCCTGGAAGTTCTAGGTTTTCCACCTCCTTTACTTGTCTGTCTGCCTTTAGTAGCAGCCACACAACCATGTGGGACTTGGGGAAAGTGAAAAGACATTAGAAAGGATGTTGTTGTAGTTTTGTTACTGGAATTTCTTCAGTGAGTGTTTGGTCTCAAGAATTTGAGAATTGAGCCTGTGGGCCACAGATCAGTGATAAAATGGCATTTTGTTGGACTAAGAAACATGCAGAGGGAGTGGAAAGTGCCAGAGCTATTAGCAGAGAGGCCGTGCCTTAGAAGGTGTTACAGTTCAGGCAGTCTGGTGAGTTCTGGATGGCTCTTGAAAACCTGGGGAAGAGAGTGCAAATCTCTTACTAGATGAGGCTGTATCCATATCTAAGGTGAACAGCCTCTGGAAGTGGGGAGAAGGCCCAAGTCAAAGGCTTCCTTTTTTAGGGATAAATAATTGGCCCTGAGAGATATTCTGGCCAGGACTTGATAGATGGAAAAATACCTTTACAAACTGAAGGGGTGTTCTAGCAAATGAATGAATGCAGCCCCTCACCTTGGATGAGGTTATTAAGTCTTTGCTACAGTTTTTGGCTGAAAAGGAGATTAGAATGTATGCTCCTTAATCAAGGTAAAGCCATCCAAAATGTTTGAAACTGCTTTGTTCGTAACCTTGCTAAGACTCAGAGAGTTTGTACCTGGAAATAAGAGTCTGATGTCTGAGCTCACCTGAGCCTGAAAAATGGAAATTCCCTGTCCATCCCAGAAGGGGAAAATTAATGGTGTTACATACCCACTATCAGCCCCTCTCCAGTAATGCAGATGAATCAAGGATTTGATTCTAAAAAAGACCAGTGGGAATGTTGTAGGCCAACAGCCCCCCAAAAGACCCCAAGTTTGTCTCAGCTTGTCTCAGCCTTAGTCTCCAGCGTGCCCTCCCTTGGGTATATTCTGCAAACAGGTTTCAGACCAAAATGAGGAAGTTCTTTGAGTTCCCTAAAACAATGGTGAAAGCTCACTCAAGCAGAGTTTCCCAGGTTACTGAGTTTCCCAAGCTACTGAGCCTTCCAAGCTGACCCCTGTGCCAACTGCCATGCAGCAACCACCCTGAGCTGCCACACAGTAGCCCCCTGAGCCAACTACCTGGCTGTAACTCCACCCTGTAACTGGCCACGTTCCACTTTAGTACATGCTTGCTTTGCCACATCAGCACAAAAGGGGTATAAAAATTAGCCTGTACTGTACTTAGGGGCCGTTTGCCCTTTGGGGCAGTGGTCTGCCTGTACAGATGTAATAAATCACCACCTGATTTGGGCTGTTTGGCCTTTATGGCAGCGACCTGCCTGTGCAGGTGTAAATAAATCATCACTATGTGATTTGAGCCTAAAGTGGGGTCTGTGTTTTCTTATGTGTGGTGAGAGTTACAACAAAAATATATATTCATGTATAAAGCATGAAATATATACATGATTATTTCTGGGGAAATAATATGTTAAACTTAAAAATATGTTGAACTTTTAAATGCTGAGAAATCTGTAAACCAATCATTTAAATATTCCTAATTGAGTCCAATGTTTGCTTGATTATAGACTCTATTTTGTTTGGACAAAACCAGACATTTCACGAAAGTAGATATTTCATAATGCCACAAGTGCTTAATGTTTTACTAGTGTATAAGAAATTGATTTTTTAAAGACAGTATTGCAGGATTTTAGTATACTTTATGGTCATAGATCTCCTCATATTTAGGAACCTTTTTGAGTTTTCTCACTTTCTTTTTCAGTATACCAAGATTTCGTTAAAAGCACATGCTTACAATGTGTTGATTACATCAAGTCATGTGAAGTGGGTAACACTGTGGATGACAGTGTCATATTAGAATTCAGAATACTTCAAAAATTTGAAAAAGTAGCCATAAACAACAGGATGAAACAGTGTTCGCTAATGAATAAATACAAACAAGTAAAATCACCCAAAAATGAAACATGATTATTTATAAGTGCCTTTACAGCGGGAAAACCAAACCAAACCAAACAACAACAGCAAAAACCCCCCCTGCACATTGTTTCAAGCTGTCACTAAAATAATGAGGCTGCTTTGAACTTGTGCGCTCACATTTTGCATATAACAAGGGCATTCAGGGAGTAGGAAGTTAGTGCAATTTCCTTGGCAATACTGACATCTTTGTAGCCCCTGGTGATGATCATACTAGCTTCATCAAAGGCTTTATCAGGCAAAAATTCTGCGGGAACACAATTCAGCAGACTTTCGCGACTTCTCTCCATATCAGCAAATGGAATTTGAAATTATTTTTCCATAACTCTAACCCCGGTGGCTGAAATAAGATGTGGAAAACAGAATGCTGTCTTTTGCCATTGTATTAACATAAGTGACAGTGATAATGTTAATAATGCTAATAGCAGCTCAAATTTTCGAGTGCTTACTATGTCTTGGTGTTTTTAAGCATTGTCTTATTTATGCCCCATAAAAATATTTCATGTTGTCAGCACCGTTTTACAAAAGTAAACACTAAGGTTTAGAGAAATTAAGTGACTTACTAATGTCACAAGGTGGTAGGAAAGTCACACTCAACACAGGTGTGTTCAGACTAGAGCTCACCTTTTAAACCTTTTCTCCGGCCACTGCCTTCTCTGGGAGCTTCCCATAGCCATTCTCTTCGGCTTCTCTGGTTTCCTCCTGTTGAGATCATTTGGACTTTGGGCCTTTTTGATATTCCCAAGGGACTACTCTCTAATGCTTTCCACAGACAAACCCATTATTTGGGTACATTCTGTCCACCACTGGTGATTTTCTGTGATTGGGATGTCTGCGCACAATTGGATCAAACCTTTGCCTTACCATGTTACATCGAGTGTTCTCATCTCCCACACAGGATTGAGGAGAGAAGCCATCCCTTTTGCTTTGGGAATTTCTTATTCGTTCTCCTTCATCCTAATGCTACCTCACCTACATCATAAAAATGCAATTTTACCAGGTCCTTTCTGCCCATGTAAATTATCTTTCTCTCTGGAATGATTTATATTAACTGAGAAAAACTGTAGCCCTAAGAAATCAAAGAACCCAAGGATTACATGGAAAAATAATTTCTCCTTAAAGGTTTAGGAAATGGTAATACTGGTAAAATTAAATGTAAGCTCAAAAGGAAAAACTTTAGATGGCAAAATAAAATGAGTATCTTACAACGCATGGATGGCAATTGCTACCTGATTCTGGTTCCACTGAGAATATATAGAGATCACAAGCTGAGATTAATTTGTTTAGTAGGTGCTTACTGTGAATCAGGAATTTGTCTGGATTCTAGGGATACAAAAAAAAAAACAAAAAACAAAAACAAAAACAAAAAGCTCCTGCCCTCACAGAGTCTTAGAATATAAATGTTAATAAGGACTAATTCGATTTCAGATAATTTCTTTAATAATTCATGTACAAGTCCAATCTTTTGATAAAACTTCAGTATCCAGGTATCTGATCTACCTAGCACACTGCTTCCTAGTTTGACCTCTTCATTGCTAATGCTTAAAATAAAACATTTAAAAATCTTTTCTGTGATATGTAGAATTTAGAATAAGAAATCAATAGGGATTCCCAATACTAATGAAGTATTTTGAAGGTTCCAGTGTTAGCCCAGCTTTATCTTTCTATGTGATTCCATGAGTACAGATGGCTCTAGAGTTGCCTCTGGATGAAACTGCAGTGTCTCCTACCATCTCTTAGATTGCTTATCCTTTCATTAGCAAAACAAGTTCTAAAAAACTGGCAACATTCCTCTCTCCCTTTTCCTCCACATTATGTACTACACTTATTGCTCCACCCTTGATTCTGTCATAATGGGAGGCTTCTCTACCCCTGTGAATAAGCTTACAATGTTCAATTTATATCAGAAGCCCTTGTCTCTTCACCATGTTCAATACCCGTCTCCCAGAAAATGAGAATGTTCAAAACTACGTTAATATTTTCTCTGTCCCTAGACTCTTGGATCCATCCATCTTCTCACTCCCAACATTCAATCACAGAGAACTGGTATTTGTTTCTCTCAAACAGCAGTCGATTCTGCCTACCTCACTCCGTTTCCGCTGCCAGCACCTTGGTCTAGGTCTCCAGCACTATCTGTAAGATTTTTCTCACAAATCTCACTTTTTCCATGGATAAGAAAAACTTGTTTGAAAAATCAAACTTAGTCAAGTAAATATTCTTATTTAAACACCTTGAATGTTTTTTCATTGCTTTTAGATTGAAGTAATAGACATATTTCACAGACCATGAATTTTGTGTGATTCGACGCATTTCCACATCTTCAGATAACACTTAGTGTCCCTGTCTCTCTTCCTTTTTACGTTCTGGCCTCACTGGTCTTCTGTCAATTTCTTGAACTTATAATTATTGTTAATGTATTTTCCTGACTCTTTAAACGTACTTTCTCTCTGGTGCTTTTTCCTGTCCAGCACACTCCTTTTCACCTATGAATTCCTATTCAACTCTCAGTTCTCAATTTAGACGTCACTTTCCCAAGAAACTCTTCACTGATACCAATAGCTATTATTATAATTGCATTTCTGTTCATGCATTTAAAAATATTTATCAACTGCCACCTTTGTTCCAGGAGCAGTTTATTTTTTCATGGCTGTCATGACGACAGACAGCAACTAAAGGTGCTAGAATACCTTACCCCTAATAAATGCCAAATAAGTGTTTGTAGGACAGATACCTGAGAAGTTAGATGGGCAGAGAAGAACAATGTGAGGATTTCAGGAATGCATAAAAGTGTAAGTCAATTACCTACATATACGTATGTAATTAAGGATGTATGACTGTGTGGTTCAATGTGATGATGTGTCAGTGGTCAGAACTATGTGACTACATGAGTCCATTAAATAGGAGTCACAGTTGTCTTTTAGCACATCCTAATTTACAACCTGAATATTTTCTAAAAGCTGGGTACGTGTTTTTAAAAAAATGAAGTTTGTCTTTCTCATGGCTGGGAGATTTGCATGTACTATATGATTGACACAGAAAGAAATATTATGTTGAACAATTTTATGGCAGACATGCCCAAGGCAATTCAGATGAGAGAATTAATAACAATGCAGGCAAAAGAGATTCCTTATTAAAACTTTGTTAAGTTTGAGTATAATTCATTAAGGATTATATCATTATAAAAATCCATCATGCCAGTGGGGACTTCCATGGCCTTGCTTAGTAAATTTTACATGACTTTTATGCTCTGAAATTGTGTAAAGTTAAACTTATTTGTACCCTCAAATGTTTGATATTTTATGGAGCTCCAAAATAACTGGTAAAGTCTATGACTACTTTTAATACCTCAGGCATTTTAACATTTCAGAGAGAATAAAATCATTTTCAAAGTTCTTTGCAAAGTCTTTTTTTTCTGATTATAAAACTAATATATTTGCATTACAAATTTTGGAAAATAAATGAAACTTTATTTCAATTGTTTATCCTATATGGCAATATGCATATTTTTTTCCAGGTTGACATCTTACTCAAAGTAACTTATATAAATTTTATATTCACGTGAACCAAGTTTGAAATAATGGTGGCTTCCTTTATTTCTCTATAAAAGGCTTTCACTTCTACCTCTGGCTTCTCTTCTGCCTGGTGACACTAAACTTAATGTAGTTTTTCACATTTGTACTTTGTATCTTTTGGGTTAGCAGAGTGAGTTTAAGGTGTTCTGTTTTGTTTTCTCATTAGGCTAACATCTAACTTCCATTAGGCCTCACCTCCAATCTCTCTGGGCATCAGTTGGACAGCTGAGTGGTGTATGACCCCCCGTGGTAATTGATAAGATATTATGTCCTTCTGTCTCTGAGGTCTTGTTTCATGGCAAAGACCCTTTTAAATTCGAAATATCTCGCAGTCATACCCATGCCATTTTAAACTTATTGAGAAAAATAACACACTGCTTCTCACTCCCAGTGGAAGGGACTGTCCAAAACAGAACCGAGGAACATAAAACATGGTTCTCTAGTAAGTTCCGTCTACTATATTCTGCTTTATTGTGGTAATTTGGTGATGTCACTGGAAGTCGCTGCCCTCTTTTACCTCTAGATTGAACCTGCCACATGTGGACAACATCCTCAGGTGTTTTCCCCATAGAGTTTTAGACTGAATTGCCAGCTGTCTTAAAAATATGGCATTCTCCTTTGAGTAGATGTCTTCCAAGTAGAATCACACTGATGATTCTAGCTATATATCTTCTTTGCATATTGTTAAGTTGTGCATCATTCCATCACTCCCCTCGCTCGAGGGAGATCAAAAGTTGATCAAGTTTGAGATAAGGAACTAGTATTCTTCCAACACTTAAAAGCACTTAAAAAAGCATCTGGCTTCCTCCAAATTTTATCTATATTCTGTTTCAAAGTACTCATGATAACAACTTAAAAATCTACCTTATCAAAACCTGTTGATTCTGCTATGTGTCTATAAATATTACATTGTCTTTGGACTCATTGAAGGCTTTGAATTCAATGCCTTGAGAGAATAAGGCCAAAAAGCGATGGTAATGATGCTACAGTTAGGTCATTTGGGTTGAAACAAATATACAGTTACTACATTCAGTATATATCAAATGTAAATAAAATTGTGTACATGTTTTTCTCAGTTGAATTATGTGTCTCCTTACATTCAATGGTAAGATAATATTATTTTTTGAAATAGTAATTGAATCAGGAAACTCTTTTGCCCCATTCCCTGTTCTTTGTGCCTTGATCACCTATATTTTACATTTGTAGAGGCTCTACTGGCACTGATGGAATTTACACAGAAGAAAACTAATATTGCCTCACATTAGGGGCTCCCTGGTCCTCCCATACTAAGATTTGCCTATTGCTAATAATGAGAGACCCCACTTAGCACTTGTGTTAGGAGTTCTCCTAGGATAAGATTGGGGCAAGATTGCTCACCAATCTGACATCGATAAGGATTTAATTACTGGTGGTCAATGAGCTTGTGATAAGCACTGACGTGGAGTACCTTGATAATGACGATGCTTATTGCCTGAGATTAATTATGATGAGTTGCTGGTGAAGCATTGAGATAGGCAACTCTGAGCCATTCTTATTTCTTCCATGCCTGTAATGTCTTGTCAAAAATAGAGTAGTATTTTAATACCTTGTGGCAACTGTCTATTCTGATTTCTTTCCTTAGATTTTTGCAGTAGTGGTTGTTGTTTCACGTTTTGTAATGTGTCTACATTCAAACCATAAAATTTGTCTCTTAGTGATGTACAACTGCTGCTTATTTTGCTCAGATTTTATTATTAGTTTTCTTCCTTTAAAGCATTTTATAAAACAATTTGGAGTGTTAAGGTTGGCTTCCCAAAGCTGCCACAGTTTCTGCATGGCTTCATGGTTAACCAAGGATTTGAAAAGAGGATGTGCTCAAATACCTCAGGCCAGCAAGACTTCCACTCTCTGCTTATCCTTCGAAGATATTTTAGGGACCACGTTCAAAGTTCAGCCACTGTTCTGGTCTACCTCAGCTCTGAATTTTTTCTCTGGGTTTTCTCAGGTCTCATTTGCATATGTGCATAATTTTCCTCTTTGACAGAAATATGTGGAAAGTTTATCCTGTCCTTCTGATGTTCTCTTATGTTTATGATCTTCCCATTTATCTCTCACCCCGAGACCAAAATAACAAGTTTTCTGAGCAAAGAGATTTTGTTCATTTGCTACCAAGTTCACCACTTGTGATGACAATGACAGCAAGTTTTAACCCTCCTCCCAACATCATCACATCTGCAAAGTAGCTGGTTTTCTCAGTCAGCAATGAAGTGAGAAAAATTGCTGTCCTCACCAATCTATCCAGTGGAATTGAGGGTGAGGGTCGTTCAGAGCTTCAGGCATAAAGGCCACGGAGCACAGCTGTTCTTACTTAAATACGAGGAAGCCAGAAAGTTTGTGTGCAAATTTAAATTGCACATTATTTTAAATTGTATGTGAACTTTATAACTACACTGTATGCACATATATTTATTTATAAATAAATGTTCCACAATTTTGTGTTTACCTTTGTTAAATCTTTAGAGTCCATAAGTTGTTGTTTTAGAAAATATTATCCAATTTTATTCTTGATTTTTGAAAAGACAATGAGCTGACCACTGGATTTTGCCACTTCAAGAAATTCAGACTCCTCATTGACTTTTACTTTTTTGCTATGTTGAGATGTTAACTGTCACATGGAAAGAAATTAATTTATGCTTCAATTAAAACCCAGGTTCCAAGATTCTTAAAAGCAATGTGTCTGGAAAAGATACACAAGGATAAATATCATTTTTCAGTTCCTTGACAGCTTTATTTCATTCACATTCTTATAATTTTACTGAGGCATTTATTGCCAACAGAAATTGAAATAATTTCCTAATCTTGAACCTATGGGTCACAGCAATGAGATTGGTGAGACAACGACATTCCTATGATTCTAATTCACAGAAGAAATGTCCTAAAACAAAGATATAATGACGTTAGCAAAGAGTGAAGTTCTAATATATTCAGACTTAGAGATCAATTAGCTTTTGTTAGTGATTAATGGAATAGACAGGGCCTGTGTAAAAAATAGAAAATTCTCTACCGTGTGCGGTAGAACTGTTGGTTTTTGTAAGGTAGCTTGAGTAGGAACAATGAAACAAACCACTTAGTGCAAAGAGCAATTTGGTTAACATCGGGTCACTTACTACTTTCTTTATGTGGGTTACAGCAGTGAGAATTGTCATATCATGCCTGTTAATACTGACTGGGCTCCTTTGGATTGGTTGCTGTGAATGTTTTGTTTTTAGTTTCTATATTTACTCTGATTACAGGGCATCTAGCGCAAGTGACTCCATTCTGATTTGTTCTCATCTATCAATCTAGAGCAGAAGCTCATTTCAAAACAATGATCTCTTATACATTGTATTTAACAAGGTCTATGGAATCAGCCTACTTCTGGTACATGTTCCTCATCACTGTGGGAGAAGGGGTGAGCCAAAATGCAAAGCAACAAAAGTTTAATATAAAATAGAAGGGTAGGAAAGACATAGTGCATGAAAATGGATATAGAAGTGAATTGTTCAGATCTGTTTTGGGGGAAGCTTGCTCCTGGGAATTCTGTTTATGTAAGTGAAATAAAGTATGCTCCACATTTTTAATTAGCCTTAAAGTCAGACTCTCCTTGATCATTCACAACCCTAACCACAGGGTAGATTAGGTACACTGTGGCACACGGAAGCACATACACATTTTCCAGAAAATTTAGCTGTGTCTGAAAAAGTAGCCAATTTTTTTAAAATGATTTTCTTGCTGTATGTCTGTTTCCCTTTAATGAATATATACAACTAAATTTGTGCTGCACCAATTCAAGATTTTAGTGTTGTATAGAAAATACTAAAATACAGAAATACGTAAACCATAACTTCCAATTTATTTGTGCTCATGATGGGAATATGAAGGTTAACCCACTAAAACAAAAATTGCCTGATTTAATACATTGTGACATGAGCTACATTTAAATAAGTTATTTTCTATAGTTTCGGGGTTTAGGAAAAAGTGCAAGCATCAAGTATACTTTGTTCCAAATTGAGCAGAGAGCTGTTTATATTTTATG
The DNA here is from genome assembly GCA_963574655.1 of Perodicticus potto. Lineage (NCBI taxonomy): Eukaryota > Metazoa > Chordata > Mammalia > Primates > Lorisidae > Perodicticus > Perodicticus potto. Next base: position 17,931 of record CAUYRH010023384.1, read on the forward strand.
AGTTAAATATAAGCAATATTGCTGATAAAATTTGAGATGTAAATTTATATAGTAGTCAGGTGAGAAACTTTTACAATTTGTATGAAGTTTTAGAATGACTTAAGTAAAAAGGTTGGCTGTCTTTTCTCCTGGTTTCTGGGAGGGTAGTACAGAACTTGACAAGGATTTGCTTTCTTTTTTATCACTCTGAGTACATTCTTGCATTTATGACCTCCACTTTCATTTTTGGGGATTGATTGGCTTCCTATGAGTCAGACTCCAAGGGGCTAGAGTACAGTTAATCCCTTTTATGTTGTCAATCAACCACCAATTTGATGTCTTTTCATGAGTGTTAAATGCTTAAGGAAATCACTTAAAGGTCAAAAACAATATCATTCTGAAATGCAATTGAAAGTGTGTCCTTCCTATTCACTTGTTTAAAAATGGCCTCTCTGGAGGACTTGTTTTCTACTGGGACTACAAAATCATTCAATTTGAAAGATGACCTTAAATTTCTACAATATTCCTTTGCCCTTAAAGGTAACATCTGGGAAGTTTCCTTTTTTAGAAATGAATGAAGCATCAATTCAATAAAATTGCTATAAAATTTTCTCACATGGCTCCTGAGAAGCCGGTGGGCATGAGAATAAATGCACACTTGGACTCCATCTCCATATTCTTCATTCCTTGTCTTTGTTATTTTTTAAGGTTCGAAATAAATAAATATATAAACATGGTTATCACTCAAAATCACTTATTACAAGGACTCAAGGAACATAGGAAAAAAACAGTACATTCAATTGATGGGATTGTTTTTGTTTATTTCAGTTTTGTACCCATGTTTTGATAGTCCTTTTACTCTGTTGACTAAAATGCCTCTACAAAGGTAAAGAAAAAATTTTAAAGTAATAAAAAAGAGAGAAAATATTTATTTCCCCAAATGGCAAGATATTTCTCTATTTTAAAAATGTTTCAAACTTGGAAATAAAACAAGTATAGTATATAATTTGCTTATATGTAAGTCACTTGACTGTGGAGAGTGGGCTGTGAGATGGCAGGGCCCCCACAGCTTGGGGAACATTCAGGAAACGAACCCCCAAGAGCTTCTCCTCCATTCCCCAAACAACCATATTCCTTTCTTCATGGTCCCTCTGCCAAAAGTCACATAGCTCTTTCTTTGTCTAGTTAACTATGCAGGGATCCTTGTGATCTTTGTCTTCCCACTTCTTGTCATACGTTAATGACATTGAGTAGAAACCACTAAGTCACATAGTTCTGCCTTTGTTTTGTCAACTATGCTGAGATCCTCCTGAATCTTTCCCTTCTTTCTTCTTGTTGTATGTTAACGAAGTTGAGTAGAAACCATTAGCAAGATAATTTGTCTTTATTAAAGTCATTTACATTTTGCAATTGTACTGCAAGACCAAAATTATATCTTTTGTTTATGCTATTTCCCCATATTGTCTATGCTACTTCCCCCTGGACAATCCTGTACAGATACTATAAAATAAAGCTGATTTTTGTGCTTTGGTGCTGGCTGCAACCATCAGCTCGGTCGGTCCTCCCAATCCCATCTTTCGTTTCTCTCTTATGTTGTATTTTCCTCATTCCTCACCCATTCTACTTTGGTTCACTCCTCTTCCCCATGCTGTTTGGTGACACTTGACCTCTAAGATTGTTATAAGCTACTAATTAGAAATTTGTAGATTTCTGCCCTATAGGTGAAAAAAGACTGTGCTAAATGCCAATGGCTAAACTAGGGAGTTTGTGGTGAGCAGTGATAGTATCTACTGTGTGTAGTAGCATCATCATAGTTTACCAGTAGGAACTGTTCAGTGAATTAGTAAATGAATATTTGGTTTCTCATATGGCTAATAATCCAATTAACATGTTTTTTTTTAGCTCACAAGACACCACAAAATAAATTTAAAATGATCTAAAAGATTTTAAATTTTCAAGAATTACAAGAATAAGAAATGAAAAAAAAAAAAGACTTAAAATTTTCCACAAAACAGTGAAAGCTGAGAAAAGTAGATGATTGAGGGATAACTACCAGAGAGAAAAATGGGAACCCTAAATCTGAGGAATGAAGTGGAACAGAAATTATAATACTAATCAAGTTGCTTTGGACTACAGAACCCTGGGGAGGCGAAGTAAAGGATGGGACCAAAAGCTAGAAAATAATATTTGAAAATTCATTTAAAAACAATAAACTTTACAACATTTTTATTTATCTGAGTGGAGTTGGAGAGCATCTTCCTTAGTAAAGTATCACGAGAATGAAAAAGCAAGCATCCTGTGTACTCAATACTAATATGAAACTAGTAGATGAACAACTACAGACCAACAGGAGAGAAAAACTATTAGGTAATTGCCTCAGAAAAGCCCCTCCTTTCCAAGCACAGGGAGTTGCCTACTAAACATCTCCTTATCTCCCAGTTGCAAAACTTACCTCGTCTCCCTGTCCCAATTACCCACTGAAAATTTCAAACTTATGGACTGCCCCTAACGACTCTTCCCACCAGAGCAGTAACTCCTTATTGGCTATTCTACCATCCTGTCACCTCCCCTAACCGAACCTATATAACATGCACTTGTCTTTTACTCTCTCTCTTTCTCTGTCCTCTCTCTCTCCTCCTTAGTGCTGCTCTGCAGCATCCCCCACCAATAAAGACTTTTTGTACAAGCCTTAGTGGTCTGTGAGATCTCTGCCAGTCAAGTGCCGCCTTTCAAAAACACAATTAAATTCAAGAAAGGGGGGAGGACATAACACAAACAATGTAACCTAATTATATTATATATATCCAAAATAAAATAAAATACTGGATAATGATGGAAAACCAATAATATCTACATTTGTAATCTTACTGTGCTTTGGCCAATGAGATGCAAACACATGTGATAAGTGAGATCATAAGAAGGTACTTTCCCCTACTTCTCTTTTGCTTCTTTATGTTGCCAAGAATGTAGACATGCTGTTGAAATACCCTGATCCGTGAAGCCACCAAATAATTTTAGCATGAAAAAGAAGTAAATATCTACATCCTATATATTTTAAGTTTCTCTCATTACACTGAAATATTGCTAATAAGCATCACCATAAATAATAACTCGATATAGAATGTATACAGAATATTTGAAGATAGTAAAAAATTTTTAATACTAAACCATATTATTTGTAATGGGAAGTAATATAAAACTAGCCTAGATTGATTGAGATTATCCCATGAATATCTTAAAACCAAGATGTGTGGAAGCGATGTGGTAAGAAATCAGGACTACAGAGCTAGAGATATTTCTTAAATAGCAAAGAGAAATGATAGAAGTGATATATTAGGAAGAATAATCATCCATTGATACATTATTTTTAATATATTATTAGATGAGAAGGAATTTTAAAGCAAGAAAATTCAGAGGATCTTTAAACTTAGAGACCTGAAGAGTGGCATATTCATTTCAGTGGTTGTTATTGTGTATCAACTGTGTCCTAAGAAATAGTTTTAGCACTTCTGGAACTAAGTGATAACCTATGGAATGAAGGGATCTTATCAATAATATTTAGATATTTGTTTGAGATGAATGTGGGAATTTTACATATGGACATATTGTAAAAAGTTAAAAAATGTAATTGAATTTTGCATAAGAGCAAACATAGACTTGCTAATAACTTCATGACAGCAGAAATATGAGAATTTTTTTAGGAATTAAGGCAGAAAAATTTTTTTCAGAGGGGAGTGCAGAGGAATTAGCTTTACATCAGTTCTGTCCCTCAATCCCAACCTTTCTGACATTAAATCTAAAGAAGTTAAAGCATCAAATTATCCCCCAGCATGTCCCTAAATTAAATCTTGACACTGCAATGCCTTGAGTATTTTGTGTCTGAAGAAGAGAGACAGATGCCAATATTTAGTATGCTGATGAATACGAGTGTAAGAACTATATCCCTGTTATGTTCGTGTACCAGCCTGCCATTGCCTCAAATCCACCATCAGAGTTAGAAGTATTAAAGAATAATTTTCTTTTATTAATGACTTTGTAGAAAAAAATTTAGGTTTTTTGGGTTAGGAAAATGAAATCAAATAAGTGAAAAATAGTATAGCTTATGATCAGTATTTATTGTATGGCTACTACAAGAATGCCATACAAGATGTATGTATGATTGCACATAATGTATTGGCTGACAGAAATTTATCTTTTAAAAACAAAAATATTGCATTTGTTTCTTTAGTTAAGGTAATGATTCTGTAAGAACTAGCAGTATATGTTATTTTTTATATAAGTAAATACCAACAAGTACTTGCACATTACCAAATTTTCTCCAGTGTGCTATCTACTTAAAGGGCTTTGGACATGACTTCACATATTTATGAATTTGAAGTATTCACAACTTTTTAGTTATCTAGCTACAATTTTCCCTTTCAGAATTATTTTGTTGGAGTTAAAATATTTGATTTATTTTACTATAGAGATTTAAAAATGCAGTAGAACCTCCATAGTTGAATACTTCCCCATGTAGACTGCTTTCTTGAGGTGACCTAATTTTTATAGACCAGACATGTATCAGATGGACTCAATGGAAGTCCTTTATGTAGACCACCTCTGTATGTTGACCAGTTTGTTACAGTCCCTTGGGAGGTCAACTTAAAGAATTTGTACTATATTTTCAGTTTAGTAATTCTTTTATGTAGTTAGATTTTATACATGTTATTTACCTATTTAGCAATAATTAATACATACCAGATACACCACCTATATGCATTAAATGTAGTACATATACATACACACACACACACACACACACACATATATATATATATATATACAGTGTATAAGGTATTATAAATATGTATTAATTTTCCCACTATATTTGCCTGACACATAAACTAAAAACCTCAAATGATATATTAATTTAGATCCATATCAACAGTTTTATGTAGACAGACTACGATGAGTAAAACAGCAATGTTTCAAAAAAAAGTTTCGTAATGCTGTTATGAGAAAAACAGAATAAAAGATCAACATCACATTTTATCCAATATATAATATATGCTTATATAATATATTTTTTCCTTTGGAAATAGTTCTTTCAGTAGCAATATTTTTTATTTTACAAAATATGAGAAAGTTTTAAATAGCTATTATTTATATATCATTTCATTGAGATTCTACAGTTAATTGTGCTTTTTAATTGCTGTAATACCAATAATTAAAGAGACATATAGAAGTATGAGAGTCAAGGCATTCTTCAGTTCAAGTGGAAGACATAAGATGTTGATTCATTTTTCTGCTCAATTTATTCCTTAAGAAATCATTTATTGGGCAGTGCCTGTGGCTCACAGGAGTAGGGCACTGGCCCCGTATACTGGAGATGGCAGGTTCAAACCCAACCCTGGCAAAAAAAAACTGCAAAAAAAAAAAAAAAAAAGAAATCATTTATTTTCCATTGGGGGAAAATGTTACTATGTTTGTCATAAAAAATCATGTATATCATGACAATAACTAACAAAACTTTGAAAACACAATTAAAAATTAACATTTTTAATTTTTTATTACAAAGTGAAGTTTTGCAATAGTGATGTAATTGCAACAAAGCTAACAGTACAGTAATTCTCAGTTTAATAGGTTTTCCCCTGAACCTATTAGTTTTCTGAAATTAAACACAACAGTGTTTTAGGAGACAATGTTTTCTTTTCTGAACCTGAGCCCAAGATGAATATTGTGAATTGATCATTCAGTAAACAAATATTTATTGAACATCTTCTAAGTGTTGAATAAGAGGCTAAGTTGCTGACTCAGGAATTTATGTGTCTTTTAAATAATCTGACACAATAATGACAGTACTAAAATGTACAGACATATCCTAATAAGATAAAATGTAATGTGAGAAAGGTTTAATTGACTAGCTGCTCTGAAAGAACAATTAAAAACATCGTGAGGCAGGGATGGATCCATATGGAGTGTGTAGACACAGAAAGGCCAGTGTCTCTAGAACATGGTGAATAGGAGGTAGGTGAGTAAGTAGCGGAGGATGTCTGCAGACAGGACAGGAAAAACTCATATAGGGAGGATTTACAGGAAATCATAAAAGTTTTGGATTTTATTTTAAACATAAAGAGGGTCTGCTGGAAAGTTTTAAACTGGACAGTGATATCATAGGACTTAATGTGTAGAAAAAGCAGAGAGACTAGCTGGTAACAAGGTTGCATCAAAGGAAAAGCAGTGTCTTGAGCAAGGCAGTGATAAAAATAAAATTTAAGGTATATTTTAGGAGAAAATTTTACAGGACACATGATGAATTTGTTGTGTAAAAGGATGGAAAGGGAAGCATAAAAGACAGTCTGATAGGTACATGATGATGCCACGTATTGAAACAGAGATCTCAGGAGATAGAAGATGTGATGCAGTGGGGAGGAAATAAAAGTTATTAGTCCTTTGTGAATCTTATTAGGTTCCAATGCCCAGCCAGTCATCCAGCTGGAAATGTTAACATGGCAGCCTAAATTCTGAAGAATAATATAACTGATTAGTAAAAATGGAGCTAGAGGTAGTTATTAACGAGGAGCAGTGGTAGCTGCCCCTAAACCAAAGACATTTTGCTCAGAAAATGTTCCAGTGAAATTTTGACCTAAAAGTCACATGAGACTCTGTGACCATTTTACTTAGTTCTAAGCATGGAGAACAAAAAGCCTCAGGGCATTTCATATTTGTTTTCTGCTTGTGAATGAAAATTGCACTCACCTCTCTGTATTGAACGACTAACACAGCATCCCCCAAGACATGGAACATGATATAGGTGGTGAAACCGGATAATCAACTTGTGAACCAGGCTTTTCAAGAAATCAAATACCTCTCCCTGGTCTTAGGGAAATCCTGGCACATTATAAACGGAACATGAAGCACATGTAGTATATTTATTCTTGTTATGGAAGTCCTCGGTGATTTCTCAAAGTTGTCTTCAAAAAATTGTAGAGATGAGTAAAATGTTGGCAAAAATATTATATTTTTATATTTGGAATGAAAAAACAGAAGACACAATTCCACATTTAATTATTTATTTAAAATATTAGTGATGATACAAGTATTTGAAAAAATCAAATAGCAAAAAGAATTTCCTAATTCTCCAATTCCCCAAAACGACTTACAGATATTAATAATAGGAATTCTAGAAACATAGAGTTGAGAGCTGGGCATAATGGCTCATTCCTGTAATCCAAGCAATGCAGGAGACAGTGGCTGGATGATTACCGCCCCCAAGGAGTTCAAGGCTGCAGTTAATTATGATAGTGCCACTGTCCTCCAGCCTGGGAGACACAGTGAGACTCTACCTCTTAGAAAAATAAAATAAATAAATAAACATACAGTTGATGTTTCCATCATCTCTGGAAATTTATCATGTAATTAAAAATGATTCATATCATATTTATATTTAATCCATGTAATAGCTTATACAGAAAGGAAATTTTAAAATTTTTAATAAGTGGGATTAAGCTAAAAATATTTTGAACTCTAAACTGTAAGTAGTTCAAGTCAGATCACTCAAAGTAAGAAAATGTTATTAACGTCTTTTGTTGAGATGTTTCTGTAAATTTAAAATTGAGAAATTCTTTTTTTTTTTTTTATAGCTTTTCGAAATAAATCTCAGCCTTCTACAGAATATGACATTCCACAAGGTTTGCTGTTTTCCACAGAGGATAAAATGTTAATGAATCTGTTACCAACACTAATAGAGAATCACACAGTAAACAATGTTTCAAGGTTAAAGTCAGGGTGATAACAAGAAAAATTTTAGAAAAGCCTTTTCTGTTTGTTTTACAACTCCTGCCTATCATTTTATATTTTCTAGAACTTTTAATAAAGATGGCGTTTGAGTTACCTATCTGAGTTACTGAAGTAAACATTTTTTTTTTATGATTTGATACTACAGTCTTTCTTATACTATAGCTGTAGTTTTGTGTTTATGATTTTTATACCATTGTAGACTCTATATATCTTTTATTTCACCACTCTCTTGGTGCCGCAGTTTATTTTTCAAGTTAAATAAAAACACTTGCAAAGAAACAAAGAAAGTGCTATAATCTTCTGACCCTCATGCTGACAGTTCCATATATTTTGAAGTAAATGAAGATATGAAATCAGGATTATGAAACAGGCATGCACTTCAGAGAGATGTTTCATAAATTTATTGCCTGGCTGTGTAACTGCCATGGTTTTTGACGGACAAGGACATATATCTGCAAAATGAACCAAGATAGTGGCTCACTGTAATTTGAAGATAATAGCTACTAGAAGATACAATTGTTCAGCAAATGCGAGATTATTGGTTTCCTAGGGATTTATTAATTTGATGTATTTTAATCCTTGCCTGCTGTAAAGGAAGAATATTGTCACTTAGATTATGGGGTCTCGCTCATTTTGTAAAGCATTCTGATCATCTTTTTCATTTATATCTAAAATTCATCTGGCAGTTGGAAAAAGGCCCCTGCTGCACAGCAGTCCGTCATCTGCGGTGAATGTAAGAGCCCATGTCCAGGCTTCAAATGTCACCACATTGCCATCTTACTGTGAGTGACTGAAATTTACTTCACATTGTTAGTGGTGCTGAAAATTGCCACGGTTTTCTACAGCTTATAATGTATTGTCTAAACCAAAAACATTTCCCAGATTGAATTGACCTTTTAGAAAACAGCACTTCCATCCTCAAAATGCAGGACTATTGCAATATTTTATTTAATAAGGTTATTTATTTATAAAACCTGGAGAAAAGGTAAGAAATTAGAACTGAGTATATCTCTCTACATAATGCTTTGCTGTCAAAAAATACAAAACAAAGACCACTGATTACTTAACCACCCAAATGCTGCATTGAAGAGTGAATTTGAAAAGCCAGGTCTTTCCTATACCAGTACAAAAGAGCAATATAAGGAGTGAATGTCTTTTTTATTCTGTGTTTTTAATGTGTGTCATTTTGTTACCAAAGAAGAGTGCAACATTGTTGAGTACAGACCACTCAGAACAAAACACAAGCTTTAAATACTTATCATCCACTTAAGTACTTCCCCATCACATTGGCCTATGTGGGAGACATGTGTGTAAGTGTCTGTGTGATTAAAGTCATAAAGAAAAAAAACCATTAAGAAATCTTAAGCATTTTTCTAAGAAAAGTTATTTCAATAGGAGGAAATATAAACAAAGTGACAAAACTTCGATTAACTAAGTAATTTAAATGAACTTGACTCTATGTAGTTGTATAACAAGTATAGTAGACTAGAATAAGAAAGACAACTCACAGCATAGAGCAACTTGTAAAAGTATAGTGAACTTGAAAAAGTTTCACATATTCTCTGATTTATTTCTTACTTTTCTCCTTTTTTTCCCTATCTGTTGTTGGCCATGGTAAGAGAATAAACAGTATGTCATGAGTCAACTATTTTGGATAACAAAATTTCAAAGGAATTTTCAAAATATCTGAAAGCACTAAATTTTAAAATTAATTTAAATTCTCCAATGTCTTAATATTCAGAAGATACTTGGGAACATCTTAGCACTTTAGCATCATTGTTGTTATATATTCGTAATTATCATAGAACCATCATGATGCTATAATTGTTTTATGTATCACTAAATTTTATATTCTGTTTTTTTTTTCTTATAAAAAGGAAATATTTTTTCTTCCTCAACCTTTGATTGCATTAGGTTTTGGTTCATGCTCTATTGTCACAAATGCATTTGTGTCACTATTAGAACTCTGGGTATGATCCCTTTACAAACCGAAATGTATCTCTCTGTTTTGTTTTATTCCAGCATATAGAAGATTAAACATCATACTTACTGGCTCGGTGCCTGTGGCTCAATGGGCTAAGGCGCCAGCCACGTACACCTGACCTGGCAGGTTCGAATCCAGCCCAGGCCCGAATCCAGCCCAGGCCCGCCAAACAACAATGACGGCTGCAACCAAAAAATGGTGGGGCGTTGTGACGGTCGCCTGTAGTCCCAGCTACTTGGGAGGCAGAGGCAAGAGACTCGGTTAAGCCCAGGAATTGGAGGTTGCTGTGAGCTGTGATGCCACAGCACTCTATCCAGGGTGATAGCTTGAGGCTCGGTATCAAAAAATATATATATAAAAAATAAACATCATACTTACTACAACAATCACCAACATCATAACTAATCTGAGTAATTACTGAGAACAAGACATTCTCCTGGGAAGCCTGGAAATCTCTTGTGACTTGAAAGTCAAGTCAAAAAGTAACTCAGTAATCGTGGAGGAGCAAAGTTCAGGCCTGTAGTAGTAAGGCTATTATTGTTAAACATTAAGAATTCTATGACAGTTCCTTAAAGGATTAGTGGAGAAAAATTGCATTTAGTATTTTGGAGATTATTTCCTTACCACCCTTGAAGATCATTTCCTTGAGTACCTATGAGATCACTTCCCCGAGCACGCCCCCCTGCATGTCTTTGCTTAGTAATCTTTCCGCCTATTATGCATCTTCTCAACGAAAGGACCCTGTGGGTGGTGCTCAGTGCTGTCCCGCACCTGTCTTCAGCCTCACCTCTTGCGGCGTATACTGTCAATCCGTGTCTGCGTGATTATTTATGCGGTCACGACACCAGCACAAAGAAAACATGAAACTTAGATAAAACTAGGTAATCATGAGTTCGATGACAATAATTATAATTGTGATTTCAGTAAATACTTTATAAAATAACTTATTAAAGTCAATGCATTATCAATAGTTTAGGTAAAATAGACAACAATTAATAAATAGCCAGTATGATGAATATAATTACTACTTATAATTATATTTTCTTCAATCTTCATCACGGGTTGCAGGTTGCCATCTTATTTTCCAATTCACCTTAAAATCCACTTTATGTCTTTTTGAACATGGCCTGCTTCCCTAGGGTGTTTCTGCATGAAGACTTGTTTCAATCATCGTGCATGCAGTGATTTGTTTTCTCAATCTGAGATTTGCATCAAATCTGAACAATCTTAGTATTTATTACAAATATTTCCTTTTCTAAATTCTCTTGCCAGGTTCTTTTGATCCTTTTGGAAAAGACAGACATCAGTAGTTCTTTCTTTACATACTTGGTGCCTTTTAACCGCTGTTTTGTATCTTTTCGTTTAATGCTGCATTGCGTTGATTTCTTCAGATCTGGGTTTCATGGTGATTTCTCCCCAGAGCTAATAAAATCATTCACTGAGTTTTAATTTTAATACTTACGTTTTAAAATGTAAAAGCCTGACCCTATTCTTATTCAACTATTTCTGCCTAGTTCTTATTTTTTTAATTTTTTCATATACACAAAAGTATAAGCAGAACAAAATAAATGTTAACCCTGACATCACACTGGACACCAAAACCAATTCCGAATGGATTGATATAAACATGAAGCAGAAAAGAATAAGTCTTTTAGAAATATTCAGAGCCTGTCTAATAATCTTGAGGTAGGGAAAAAATTATTGAACAGGACACAAAAATTACAATCTTAAAGGTTACATCTTAACTTAATAATGGATAGAGATAAAGTTAGAACACCTGTTTAAAATTTTCACAGAATGTAACATTACATAATGAACTAATGAAAATCAAAGAAAAAGGATGGAAGTACAACAGAAAAGACTTCAACAAACATTTCACTGAAGATAATAATGAAATCACCTATTAACATATACTCAACATTATCATCAAGAATGTACATATTAAAAAATAAGTAGATATTACACTTTTAGATTGAATTGAATACTTTATGGCAAGCCAGAGCTGCCAATTAGAATTGCTAGAAAAAAAACTAATCACAGAAATCATATTTGTTAAAGACATCAGAAAGTTTGGGAAAAATGGAATATGATGAATTAAAATTCCAGTGTATGTGAATCTTTCAGAATTGCACTTAAAATTTACAACTGCCTTTTCAGAGAGGACATTTTCCAATGCTTTGTGGGGCAGAAAGCTGAAGATTGTATAGTTCTCAGGCAGAAGGGAAAATTGGAGCAAAGAATTGGCAGTGCTTTAGATAGTTACACAAACAAATAGCCAGTCTGCTCCATAGACATTTGGAATTATTAGAGTTGCTCCGGGCAGAATACTAAAAAACTAAACTAAAAACAATGTACCAGGAGGGTGGAAATGTTTAGAGTGCCTGGGTGATAAGGGACAGTCAATTCTCATTTGCAAACTGTGATAAGGAGCAGCAGAGAGCTAGAAGTCAACTAACTTTTATCAAAACTTAAATTCAGCCTAAACCAGGGGTCCTCAAACTTTTTAAACAGGGGTCCAGTTCACTATCCCTCAGACCATTTGAGGGCCAGATTATAGTTTAAAAAAAAAAAACAAAAAACTATGAACAAATTCCTATGCACACTGCACATATCTTATTTTGAAGTAAAAAAACAAAATGGGGGTAGCACCTGTGGCTCAAAGGAGTAGGGTGCTGGCCCCATATACCAGAGGTGATGGGTTCAAATCCAGCCCTGGCCCAAAACTGCAAAAACAAAACAAAACAAAACAAACAAACAAAAAATGAGAGCAAATACAAATAAAATATTTAAAATGAAAAAAAGGTGCCCCCATCTGCAAAAAAAAAAAAAAAAAAAAAGGCCTCCTAACTTCAGGAAAAAAAGGCCCCCCTTAACTGCACAAAAAGGCACTACTAACTGCAAAATATTAAAAAAACATACCTCCTAACTTCAAAAGAAAAAATCCTAACTTGTTCTTACCTTGGTCCTCAGGCAGCAGCAGGCTCTCCACAGGCAAGCTGGTGACTCCTCCAATCACGAGTCTTAGTCTCACCCAAGACTGAGAGGAGGAGTCAAGAGACAGAGAGAAGGAGAGGAGTCAGAGAGTGTGGTGCACATTCCACACAGGCACCACGGTGGCCCAGGATGACTTGGCTGCTAAGCAGGACAGGCACCAGTGGCAAAAACACCCGGCGGGCCTTGATAAATGTTCCTGTGGGCCACATGTGGCCCACAGGCTGTAATTTGAGGACCCCTGGCCTAAACCTACGTCAGTTCCAGACTGGATTAAGGTCATTAGTCCTTCATTCTACCTTCTACCTTCTTAATAAAGCAAGGGTAAGTCTTCTCTGAAGGAAGCTAATATTGCTGGAGTCTCTTTAATTCTTTCAATCATAACAACTATCATTTATTAAATGTTTACTAGTCAGGATCATTTACTTATAAATCATGTGATCAATGTGATTAATATGTAAGAAGGAACAATATATAACAGATGATAAAAAAGACATACAAGTGATTTAAAATATTACAAGCAATAGAAAATGACTTTAAAATGTCTATGACTAAGTCCAAAGAATAAATAAAAATATGAAGATATTAATAAAAAACAGGCAATTTTAACAAAAACATAAATTTTTTTAATAAATAAAATGTAGATACATGTACCTGTAATCCAATTTAAGAAATACAATATTATCAGTGCATAAGAATCTCCTGTGTATTTCTCTCAAAACTGTGTTACCCTCCTGCCAGCAACATAATCATCATCATGTTCTATATTAATAAATACCTTTTTTAACCTACTATATGTGTATCACTAAAAAATAAAATATTTAACTTTAGCTCAGTTTTGAACTATATACAATGAGGACAATATTTCATTTTTCTCTAAGTTGCTTCCATCTTTCAAATTTTGAATCTGAAATCAAGTTTATTGAGATAATGTCCATTGCTGAATACTATCCATTGAAATAAAAATATCACAATGTATGTACGCATTTTCTTGTGATATCTATTTGGGTTTTACCAATATTAATTTTTTAAAAATCATGTTGATATGGGTGTTCATAAAGTCGTGCACCCTATTTAAAATTGCACATGAACTTTATAGACACCCTGTATATAAAATAAGTAAAAAACATTATTAAACATATTAGTTTGCATTAAAAATCAAAAAAACATTGAAATTGAGCTACTGCGTACTTTCTTCTCTCCAGAAATGCGATATACATGTTTTCTGGTAAGTAATATTCTATCAAATATTATATTAAACTGAAGCAGACCAATGATCAGTAAAGCTGCTTACTGTTTCTGAGTCATTCGGAACCAGACCAGTGGAACTCCATCTTGGTAAGAGAGATTTTGAAAGGCAGAAGAAATTTAAGAGTGTCTACCTACCACAAGAGACAACCTAACAATCTAGTTAGGACAGAAAAGATTTTCAGAAAACATGCACAAACACAGTTAAGATTCTGTAAGAATAGGATACCATTTAGTCAAATTGCAGCACCTGACATATCCTGCCCAGCAAAATAATATGAATTAAATGCTAACACAGAAAACAGTTCTGCCTTCATAGCACTAACAATTAAGAAGCACACAGCATGTAATACCTTGGTCTTTAAGTGGGTAATTATGGAAATTCCAAGATAATGTTCACTAAGTTAGCTTGTGTATTTCATCAATAAAAATATTTTTTCAGGGCGGTGCCTGTGGCTCAAAGGAGTAGGGTGCTGGCCCGATATACCAGAGGTGGCGGGTTCAAACCCAGACCTAGCCAAAAACTTCAGAAAGAAAAAAACATAATAATAATTCAAAAATAATACTGGAAATAGACTTCTAGAAACAGTGGGACTATATCAAGACTAGCAGAAAACATAGTGAACATAGTGATAACAGGACTACAAATGTTACTAAAAGGGAGTTGATCTTCACATGCAGTTTTTAGGTAAAGGACCTCATTATTCAAGGATTCCCATAGTCAGAATAAGCTGTGATCATAGGAAATTCATCTGAGAATGGGCTTGAATAACACCTTAGGAAAATACTCAAAAACCCCATTGATGCTGAAAGACTGAAACTTTGGCCCATGTGAAAAGGATCTGTGTGCGTGCAAAAAAATTCATGCAAAGCCTGCTGGGAAAAATAGGATTCATGATGGTGGGTTATTCTACACTGTACGGACATCAACATGTATGCTGGGAAAGGAGCCCCCAAATGACGTGTGACATGGGGTTGCTCTAGGTGTCTGACTCAGAAGCTCCTGAGGAAAGCATCCTCGTGGGGAGGGGGAGAGTACTGCATTTAATGAATATAAGAAGTTATTTCAGAAGAATCAGGTCTGGGTGGATTAGGTCATTTTGTTTTTGACCCAATGATACTTAATATGAATATAGGATGGTGTCAGTTTTTCCAAGATGTATTTTTCCATCATCATTAGTTAAACCTATTGGCCTATTGCGCCAGTGACATTCAGAATGATCCCATTCATTGGCTGAAGGTAGGACCTGGTATCACAGACTGCTCTGGGAAGTTGGCAAGTAAGATGATTTACACAACAAAGTCACCACTAAACCAGTACTTACACACAGTTGGTCCTCAGCTTTCTTTTTCTACTCTATAGTCAAGAAATATTTCTTTAAAAGCCAGAACATCCATAAATGTGAAAAGGATGTCAAATATGTCACCAGCCACTTCATCTTTATGGTGCCATAATGTTGTTAGGAAAGTCACCATTTTAAATCCATCTGCTCTTTCACATACTTTTTTTTTTTTTTAACCAAAGAAATAAATTCATTAAAAATAAATGTGTATGTGAGTTTATTCTCTTCTGTGTTTTCAAATTCCTGGCAATACTTACCTATGAAATTTCTTTGTAATCACTGGAATTCCTCATCCATAATGATATCTTCTAAATATTCAAGTATAGTCATCAAATTTAGCTCAGAAGTGGAATCACAGGA
This sequence comes from Perodicticus potto, assembly GCA_963574655.1. Classification (NCBI taxonomy): domain Eukaryota; kingdom Metazoa; phylum Chordata; class Mammalia; order Primates; family Lorisidae; genus Perodicticus; species Perodicticus potto. The sequence goes on from CAUYRH010023384.1 coordinate 33,615, forward strand.
CAGCTTGAAGCTCTCTGCTAAGGCATCCATGATTGCTGCCAGGTAAGCGCCCATGGGCGAGCTCGCTGATTGGGCTTCTAGCCCAACAGGGCCCAGCCCCCACTCTGCTCTGTAGGGATACAACCCACACCCAGGGCACGGCAGTCAATGGCCAGAAGAAAAGAGACCTCGCCACCTGGCCATAGCCCACTCACTGCCCAGCTGGGTCACTACCTCAGGAAACCTCAGGATTCCCAGCTGTGGTCACACAAACCTGGATGCCAGACTGCTTTGTGTGCCACCAATGCCCCTGCTGTTAATATGTTTGTATGTATTTCCTGGGACACATTACAAGAGTTCTCTAGGGTATGTGTTTAAAAAGCAGAATTGTGGGCCAATGCTATGCAGATGTTTATCATTTTCCCAAAATGTTGTTAATGGAAAAGAACTCAAATTCTGTAAAATAATTTAAAGAGGTTTATTCTGAGCACTTGAGGACCATGGTGCAGAGTCACATCCAAGAAAGCTTGAGCTAGGCGTCTCGTGAGGTTGGGTGACACTTCCATTTTATACATCGCAGGGAAACAGGAATTACATGTCAAGTTATGAATTAATACAGAGGAAGTATACGCTGGTTTGGCCCCAAAAGGCAGGACATTTCCAAGAGGGGGTTTATAGGTAATAGGTGGGTTTAAAGATTCTTAGCTTTGTAATTGGCTAAAAAAATGAATCTTTGTCTTAAAGGCTTGAAATGTTTAAATGTAAAATAAGTAACTCTGTTAATCAAAGACATGTCACCAGACGTAGACTGAAACACATGAGATCTAGTGGGTAAATTAGATCTGCCTGTGTGGTTCAAGTTTTGTCTTACATAGTCTTAGGCTCCTTGATGAGTTACCGAGGCAATCTCCAGGACAAGGGGAGGCATGATGAGACATCTGACCTCCCTTCTCATGGCCCAGAAAGTCAGATTGGGATATTTATGGGGTCCCTTTGGCCAAGAGTGGAGTTCATTCAGTTTGCTGGGGGCTTTAAGATTTTATTTTAGTTCACTTTTTCATTCAAAGTGCTTTTATCAGTTAATTTTCCTCCCAGCAATGGATGAAAAGTCATGCTGCTTAACAAGCTCACCAATATTAAGAATTGCTCCACTTTTAGTTTTCTTGGTTAGTTGGGTGTGAAGAGATGTCTCATTGAGGTTTTAGTATTTACTTATGTCTCATTAATGAGGTGCAAAGATTGCTTCACGATCTGACATTGTGTATGTTGGTTTCCTCTTTTATGAAGTTCTAGTATATATCTTCCACTTACTTTTCTATTTATTTGCTTTTCTTGAATCTTTGAGCTTTCCAAAAAATATTTCCTAATCTTTTAATTTTTTCAAATGTATCTCCCAGTTTTTCATGATCCTTTGCTGAAAAAACAGATTTTGTTTTGCAATTCTTAAACTTTTATCTACCCCTAGAATTGACTTTTTATTTTTTTGTATGATGCCAGATTAGGAGTGTATTTTAATTTATTAAAATGTGACTCAGCAATTGTTTCAGTATCATTTCATCCTTTATTATAAACATGCAATGTCCACAGATTTATAAACAAAATATAAATATATATATACATACATACCTATATATGTTTATGTATGTGTTATAGACATGTGTATGTGTATATATAAATGGAGACAGAGGTAAATTTTAGACTTCTATTTGATACATTTGTCTATAATCACATTATTACCAATATATATTCATTATTACACATTCAAATTAAATTTCCATATATGGCAAATCATATTTTTTCCTTATTGTACTTTTTCATAAGGCTCTGTTATTTTTTAGATCTTAGTTTTTCCACTTAAATTTTAAAAAAAGGTTCTTCCTATTCCAAAAAAATTCTTTTTTGTGATTTTTAAAATTATTAGTATGCAGTTACTTGATCTCCAGTAAAGAATTTGGCTGCAACACCTAATTTTCCTGATTTTAATAAAATCATATCAGATTTTCATTGTTATATTCTTTTTATCTTTAAACTTTCTTTACATTTTTTCTAAGCAAAATAAAGTTGAATTAACTCATTTGTGATTCCTATCTTTCTTTTAAAAATTACAATGTATTCTGTCTTTCAATATACTTTATAATTCTCTATCAGGTTTTATACTACGAAAGTAAATTATCACATAAATAATTTCAAATCTTTAGAAATATAATTTAATTATTTTAAAACCCAGTGATCTTACTGTTGTTGATTTATTTTATTCTTACTTTGACCTTTTTGGGTGCATTTTATGAATACAAGCATGCCATTTAAAAAGTGATATTTGAATTTCTTTATTTTTAATTCCTTAGGCCACTTTATATCTTTATGGAACCCGATTTTGAAGGCAGATGCAAAAATACTGAAGACCTAAGAATGATGTAAGTGGGTTGTTCAATTAATTGAAGAAAGATCATGTAGTAGATGTTATTAAAAAAATTAGTTGTTCATCCACAACATATGCTCTTAAATTTTCCCTGAATAAAAACACACTTATAGAAGTTTCAATAAAATAAAGGAAATGTTTTAATTAAATTATGATTCAGAATATTCATTATTTCATTAAGATATCACTCAAAGTACTAGATTTTGGAATAATAGATTTCTATGAGAAAAGTACCATGTTTAAACACAACTTAAAAAACAGAAAAATGTAACAGCCATACACATATCTAGAATATAGCCATTCCTACTAATCAATAAACATAAGCCAATAATCTAATAAAACAAAATTTCAGAAAAAAAGATGTGAAGAATCAATGCAAAACTATTGTGGATTGTCAATTGTAGTTATTAAAGTCAAAGATACAAATTCACTAGTAAATAGAAAATTATAATTTCTTACTGAAATATCATAATTCACCCATCAGACTTTTAGAGATGATGTAGGAAATATAGTCTCATAGAAAATTATAACAGTGTGCAATGTCACGATTTTTCTGGCCACAGTATAGTATCAATCTAATTTTAATAGGGCTTGTCATTTGAGATATCTGTCTCACTTCTTGCCATTTCTCCTGCAAAAATATACACATGCACAAAAGTTACATGTCCTAATGGGTTTGTTACAGCACCAAGTGATTACAATGGTTTAGTACTATGTAATCCTTATAAAGTAAGCAAGTGAATTTAAGAAACAGATTTAAAATATCTTTTAGATATATTGCCAGAAATACATCAAGATGTATTTTACATCCATATGGTGGAATACTACTCAGCAATAAACAGGAATGAGCTATTTATGTTCTCTACAGCCTAGATTAATTCTAACATAAGCAGCTGAGCGAGATAATCCAGACAAAAAGAGCACCTATGATTCCTTTATTTAAATATCCAGAGATGTTAATTAACCTATAATGAAAGAAGATAGATCAATGGTTCTCTGGGGATGGGGCTAGAGAGAGAGCTTTGATGGGAAAAATGAAAACTTTGAGGCTGGTGGAAATTCTTATTATCTTGACTTTGGTGTACATATGTTAAGACTGATCAAATTGTACTCAGTAAATGTGTGTGGCTAGTATGCTTTAACTATACCTCAGTAAGATTAGAAATCAAAAATGCCTTGAGAAACCTAACACTTTAGAGTGTTTTTTAGATTTAGGTCCTTTCATGGCCCAATTCTAGGGGAGGAATCTTCATTACTTAGGAATACTATACCTGGGTATCTACTCTGTTTGAAAATCATATCATGGATCATATATAGTCTAGAGTTAACTAAAACTATAGAAGGCCATTGGAAGACCTGAAATTATCTGATAAAATGTATGGTTAGACCTTGGTAGTAAGAGCGTTACTCTCTCACAGCCACACAGAAGGATTATCATTTGTCACTGCAGGAGAGCACAAATGGGGTTCCAAGTGGCTATAGTGAACTTTTGGTTGGAACAGGTGATGTCAATAGTCCTATTATCAGATTGGTGAATATGGTCAAATTGTGAAATGGCTCACATCAAAGAAATAATTGAATTTAAATTATTACTTGATGAGGCTTCTAAATTTACAATGTTCATTTATTAGCTATAGATCAAGCCTGCACAATATTATTGTTCAAATTCTTTTGGTGGCTTCCAAACTTTTTAAAATCTATGGATACTTTAATCAAGCAAACTCTCAGTCTAAACACTTTACTCAATCACCCATCTTACTGTAAAAACAGAACCTTATAACATTGTATTTCTACTTTTTAATCCTTTTTTTAAATAATTTTATTAAATCATAATTGTGTACATTGGTGCAATCATAGGGCAGAATGTGCTTCATATACAATCAGAAACATTTTGATCATACTGTGAGAGATAGCCCTCATAGCAATTTCTTAATCACTATATAAAGACATTTATACTCTACATTTAATAAGTGTCACCAGTACCCTACTAAGATGCACCGTAGGTATGATCCCACCAATTGCCCTCCCGCCACCCATACTCCCCCCGCCCCACCCGTTCCCCTTTCCCTGGATTTATTTTATATTATTTTTTATTGTAATGTAATGATCAGAGCTCAGAGTAATGAAGAGATATAGTTTGTTTTTTTTTTTTTGAGACAGTCTCACTTTGTCACCCTTGGTAGAGTGCTGTGGTGTCATAGCTCACAGCAACCTCAAACTCTTGGGTTTGAGAGATTCTCTTGCCTCCGCTTCCCAAGCAACTGGGACTACAGGTGCCCGCCACAACGCCTGGCTATTTTTTTGTTGCAGTTGTCATTGTTGTTTAGCTGGCCCGGGCCAGGTTTGAACTTGCCAGCCTTGGTGCATGTGGCTGGCGCCATAACTCCTGTGCTACACGTGCCGAGTCGAGATATAGTTTTTTGTTGTTGTTATTGTTTGTTTGTTTGTTTGTTTTGAGGTTTTTGGCCGGGGCTGGGTTTGAACCTGCCACCTCTGGCATATGGGGCTGGCACCTTACTCCTTTGAGCCACAGGTGCCGCCCTATTATTGTTTTTTGAGACAGGATCTTGCTCTGTTGCCTGGGCTAGAGTGCTGTGGTGTCATCATAGCTCACAGCAACCTCAAACTGGGCTTTCTAGTTCTATTTTTTTCTATTTTTCTATTCCTGGGCTCAAGGAATCCTTCTGCCTCAGCCTCCCAAGTAGCTGGGACTTCAGCTGTCCTATGCACAATACCATACCTGGTTAATTTTTTCTACTTTTTGTAGAGATGAGTCTTTTTATGTTGCCCAGGCTGGTCTCAAACTACTGACCTCAAGTAGTCCTCCTGCCTCAGCCTCGCAAGGTGCTAGGGTTGATTACAGGCATGAGTCACCACATCCAACGACCTTATTCTTTTTGATATCTTCCCAGTATCTTTTTTTTTTTTAATTTTATTAAGTTGTTCTTTTTTTTTTTGAGACAGAGCCTCAAGCTGTCACCCTGTATAGAGTGCTGTGGCATCACAGCTCACAGCAACCTCCAATTCCTGGGCTCAAGCGAGTCTCCTGCCTCTGCCTCCCAAGTAGCTGGGACTACAGGCGCCCTCCACAATGCCCAGCCATTTTTTGGTTGCAGCCATCATTGTTGTTTGGCGGGCCCAGGCTGGATTTGAATCCGCCAGCTCAGGTGTATGTGGCTGGCGCCTTAGCCCATTGAGCCACAGGCGCCGAGCCTATTGTTTTTGTTTTTGTTTTTTTGAGACAGTCTTATTATGTCACCCTGGGTAGAGTGCGGTGGTGTCACAACTCACAGCAATCTCAAACTCTTTGGCTCAAGTGATTCTCTTGCCTCAGCCTCCCAAGTGGCTGGGACTACAAGCACCTGCCACAACGCCCGCCTATTTATTGTTTGTAGATATCATTGTTGTGGCTGATGCCCTAGCTGCTGAGCTACAAGCGCTGAGCCTCTGCCCAGTATCTTATTTTAGGGAGGTCTCGGAAGACTTTCCCTATTAATGGGCATTTGGGGCCTGGGAGTCTTCAGGATTAGGTTTAGCCATCTCCTTTGACAGCAGTTATCCGAGGGTGGGCATGTGTTGGGGCTTTGAGGAGTTGCACTGAACCTTTCTGAGCCTCTCACCTGCCTGTGTCTCAGGTGGCTTCAAGGCTCCAGTTTGGTGGGGCATGTCACTGTGCTTATTTAGGATCATTCAGTCATTAGTGTTGGGTGGGTGCTAAGAAGCAGCTTTTAGTCTTGATATTTGATAGAGCAAAAGTGGGATCATCCTGGGTAGATGAAGATTTCATGCCCTTTTTTGCCCTGCCGTTGGTCCATCCAGGGGTTCTGAACCCCTGAGCCTGGCAGCGGGGAGTAAAGGCTTGTTGTCTTGCTTCTCGTAGGTGCAGCCCATCCAGCCCACATCAGCCGTGCCCCAGCCCGCTGTGGTCATTGCCAGCCCAGCTCCAGCAGCCAAGCCATCTGCCTCTGCTCCCATCCCAATCACCTGCTCAGAGACCCCCACCGTCAGCCAGTTGGTGTCAAGTAAGTGGCTCCTGGAGGAGGAGTGTGAAGAAGAGGGAGGCATTTATTTGAGTTCCCCAACCTCTTCAGATATTGCTTTCCTTAACAAACTCCCTGGGGCCCAAGGGGAAGGGCAGAGGCCCAGAGCACAGGCTTGGCTTTCTTCTTCTTCTTTTTTTTAGAGACAGAGTCTCACTTTGTTGCCCTCAGTAGAGTGCTGTGGTGTCACAACTCACAGCAACCTCCAGCTTCTGGGCTTAGGCGATTCTCTTGCCTCAGCCTCCTGAGTAGCTGGGACTACAGGTCCCTGTCACAATGCCCGGCTATTTTTTTGTTGCAGTTTGAACCTGCCACCCTCGGTATATGGGGCTGGCGCTCTATTCTCTGAGCCACATGCGCTGCCCGAGCGTGGCTTTCTTATTCCCATTCCTGTTGAACTGGATTCTGGCATGATGATGGTGGAGGCCACTTAGTTGGCTGTTTGAGAGGCCAAGCCACTGGCTGTCTCTGCTGTGGTTTCTCACCTAGTATTTGAGGAATGTGGATGGCCAGCAGGTGTGTTTGGGGATAGGCATAGGGAGAGTGGGAGAGAGTCAGCTGTTAGAGCAGGAAGAACTTGAAGGTCGACCCCAGGCCCCTTTCCCCCCAAGCCTTGCTTGCCTTGGGGACAGGGGTGATGTGGGTCTTAAGGGTGCCTTTTGCCAGATGTCCTCACCCCTCACTTCTGCATCAGTCCAGACTGATGAACCAAATAAACAGTGACGAGTCACATCTTACACACTCATCCCTCATCCCTCCCTCTGGCCTAGAGCCACATACTCCAAGCCTGGATGAGGATGGCATCAACTTAGAAGAGATCCGGGAGTTTGCCAAGAACTTTAAGATCCGGCGGCTCTCCTTGGGCCTCACACAGACCCAGGTGGGCCAGGCTCTGACGGCAACAGAAGGCCCAGCCTACAGCCAGTCAGCCATCTGCCGGTGAGTGGGCTGCCCAGGAGAGGATCGGGGCTTGCTTGGGTGCCTGGTGCCATTTAACACTCACGGGGACCCAGGCATCTGGCTGCTTTCCATATTCCCCCTTGCTTCTGCCTTCTTCCAGATAAGGAAGATTGTGCTAGGGGCAAACTCATCTACACCTGGGTAGCCCGTCTTTCTGGGGCCCTGCGCATTCATACAGACTTCTTTGAAGAACCCAAGACTTTAATCCATTTAGGAATCCTATCAGGAAAGGGGTACAGCTTATAAAATTAAACTTCAGTTCTGTCTTTGCCCTTAAATATAACCCATCAAACCCTGTCATGCTCCCATCTCCCCCTCTTATAAAGAAATATAGCTGATTTTTCTGTGTGCAACTAACAGACTAGTTTTGGTGCCAGTATCAAAGGAGAGGATAGCAGAGAGTTTCCAACAAGGATAAGTGCATGGCTCAGGGATGGCCAAAAGGTTGCACCTGCCTGCCAACTCCATTGACTAGACCCAGGGTGACTATTAGAGTGCCTGCAGTGCCAAGTCTAGAATGCTGTTGCCACATCCAGGCTCAGCAGGAAAGAGCAGCCCACGCCTACGTTGTGAGTGATCTGTGTGAGAATGCGACAGCAGGGGGCAGCACTATGACATCTGGAGGCCTCTCAGGATGACCGCTCAAAGGCCTCTCTGCTTACCTAGGGGAAAGTTCTGGGATGGGTGTTCATGCGGTAGTTGCACTGTTGCATCGCACTACTGCTGGAGCTGAGGAGCTAAGGCTGGGGAATGGTCTCCCTGTTAGGACCTGGGACTCTGAGAGTGAGGAGGACTCTGGCCTTGGCCAAGCTGGAGGGGCTGTGGTGGGGGTAGTGTGGGGAGACGGGGGGGACAGTCCTGCCAGCTTCCAAGGCAGCAGCCCCTTGAGGATACTGCTTACACCTGAGTGTGGGGTGTGCTGAAGAGACCAAGACAATCTGTCCCTTTCTGGGATGGTTATCTGCAGGTTTGAGAAGCTGGACATCACGCCCAAGAGTGCCCAGAAGCTGAAGCCGGTGCTGGAGAAGTGGTTGAATGAGGCCGAACTCCGGAACCAGGAAGGCCAGCAGAACCTGATGGAGTTTGTGGGAGGTGAGCCCTCCAAGAAACGCAAACGCCGCACCTCCTTCACCCCCCAGGCCATAGAGGCTCTCAATGCCTACTTTGAGAAGAACCCGCTGCCCACAGGCCAGGAGATCACTGAGATTGCTAAGGAGCTCAACTATGACCGTGAAGTGGTACGGGTCTGGTTCTGCAATCGGCGCCAGACGCTTAAGAACACCAGCAAGCTGAACGTCTTTCAGATCCCTTAGGGCTCAGCCCCCGGCCCTGCGTCCTAGCACTTTGTACTTGTCCCTTGGCTCCCAGCTGCAGCCACTGCCAGGGCAGCACCTGCCCTTTTGCCGTGCAGCTGTGTGCGCCCTAGGTCATGAGACTCCACCGTGTGCATGTACGTCACTGCCTCCTTCTCCTCCAACCCCAATCATGGGGAAACCTGAGGGGCCCACATGGGAGCTCCAGGCTCTGGGCTGGCTGTGCAGAAGAGGAGTTGTGGTGTCACTTAGAGAAGCACTTTGCTAACATGTTTCTGAAGGGTGAATTCTGGTTGGGAACCAGAAAGTCCCTGGCTTTGGGGCAGGGCTGTAGCAGCTCCTAAGGCCATTAGCTCTTGCTTTTTTTGGCGTTCCCCTTCTAACACTCTTCTCCTTTGCTCCTCTTGTTAGTGTGGCAGGTGCGACACCTCATTCAGTGGAACCGCAGCCTCCTGCTACCCCTCCCCCACACTTGGCCCATAGGCACACTGTCCCCTAGAAAGGCCCCATGAAATAAAATTCACAAAAGGGTGATGTGCTGCTTAGAAGGTCAGGCTCGGGTCGCACCTGTGGCTCAGAGGGTAGTGCACTGGCACCATATACCAAGGGTGGCAGGTTCGAACCCGGCCCCAGTCAAACTGCAACAAAAAAATAGCTGGGCGTTGTGGCGGGCGCCTGTAGTCCCAGCTACTCGGGAGGCTGAGGCAAGAGAATTGCCTAAGCCCAGGAGTTGGAGGTTGCTGTGAGCTGTGTGATGCCACGGCACTCTACCCAGGGTGATAAAGTGAGACTCTGTCTCTAAAAATAATAATAATAATAATAATAATAAACAAATAAAAAAGAAAGTCAGGCTCAAAGTCTGCCTTGACCTCAGGGTCAGAACATTCCTACAGCCCTGGGGCCAGCACATGTAATCTCTCCCACCTCTTCCTGGTTCTACCAATTGCTCTAACACGAACCTGTTTGTTTGTAATCCATGTTGGAAGGAAGTGACAGTGAACTCTACCGTCCAGGAGTTGCCCTGGATCTACAGCAGGTTGGGAATTTAGAAAATAAGACCATCTTCCCAGATTTTAATCTAGTCTCATCTGTGGCCATTCTTCCCACAAAAAGAGTGTGGGTTAAGAGAACTAGCAGCTGGGAAAATCCCTGCAAGCAGGCACCTCTATAAAAAAAGAGGGAAAGGAATACTGACTTTCCCTTTCTCTGGTCCCCACAACCACCCCCAACCCAGTCCTGGAGCCTTCTCAAAGGGAGTAAATTAAACAATTAATCTGACAGCAAGGCCCTAGAGGAGCACCAACATCCTTGGGAGAGCTGATGATGCCCTGACTTAACTCTAATTTTCCTTGTAAGTCTAAGCCTTGGAGCCTGGAGGAGAAATCTCATTTTGACCAAAGGCTTAGACCATGTATGTGTGTAGGCGACCCCCCTTTTCTTGCCCACTGCCCCATGAGTCAAGGATAGCCCCAGATTAGGACAGGTTCTGCCTTCGGTGGGGTGTTGTTACAGTACACTTGGGGTTGGAATCTCATCTAAGCTGTTGAGTGAGTTTCTAGCCTCACTGTGCCTACATAGTCCCTAAAAGTCAGTCTGTGACTCCAGAAAGTCAGGAGAGAACTCAAGGGATTTGTTTAGATGGTCCCAGACTTGCTGTGTAGACCGTCCCTAAAGGGGTCAAGCACCCCGTCTCTACCCTTACCCTTCCAGCAATCCCTCCATGTGACTCACTCAAGGGAGTGACTGCCAGGCGCGAGCAAGTCCCCACTTCTAGCTTGGCTTCCTCTGCTGGGCTATGCTCTTTCCTTCCCATTTCCTACTGGTCACTTCCAGGCCCTGAATGCCAGCATGGCCACCCCTGGCAGTGAACAGGGGAGAGCTGTGTGCAATATGCACCCACATTGACATATGCGTCGCAGTATTTGGGCCAGCCAGACCTGCAGAGTGTGTGGAGGTGATCTCAGGAGAGAACCTGTCTCCCGTGGGAAGGCTTCATAGTCTAGTTCAGGGTTATCAGCCTGCCTCAATGAGATCACACACTTGCTTGAGAGAGGTGTTGTAAAGTTTTCAGTAACAATAGTCGAAGTTTGTAAAGGGTTCAGTGACTTCCCTTCAATAAGTTAGAGATGCAGACTGTCATGCTCAAACACTTGCATTCAGACATGCTTCTTATTTGGGAGAGACAAGTGGGTCACAGCTGCCACCCTGGGAATAGAATATAATCCAGGGTGTGTCTATGGTCGCAGACATTCCAGAGGACGTCATCTATCCTGTGTCATGGCAGGAAAAAAAATCATGAACCACTGGCCTAAATTAGGCCTGGCCTCTCCATCATCTAAATCTGTCTTCCCAAGGGTAAGCTAGAATTAATTTTCTTCTCAGCTGGAAGGATGGGTTGGTTATTCAGAGGAACAACATCATGGGCAGAATATTTGCAGGCTGAATTCCCCAGGCAGGGGGTTCAGGGTGTCCTTCAAGCATATCCAAAGCAGAGCTCACTGGCCTACAACTCTTGCCCTCGCTCCCCCAGCCCCTTGGGAAGCAGCTGGGGCCTGGGTCACTCTGCTTTTGGTTTTTAGGGAAGCATTAGGTTCTGAAGGGAGTTGATATACATTTTGTTTTGAAAGCATCTTTCTGGACTTAAACTAGAGCTCAGTTGGTCCTTTGCCATGGAAAGAAAGGAGAATGGACAGACAAGGTTTAATTGTGTATAGTTTTGTTTGTTTTGTTTCAAATGAAAGACCAAAACTTTCTATGGCCTGGTGAATCAGCTGGGGCCTTTGTGCACTAACCATGGCATTTTATCCAAGTGGAGCCCAGGGAACAAATTCAGCCAAATAGACTAAGGAACACACTTGAGTTTGTAACGCAAGACCCTGACATGTTTGTGTTCTTGGAAATCTAGTCACCTTCCTATACCCAGATTTCCTTTCTGCCTCATAGGCCAGGCTCTGATACGAGTTTCTGACTGTCTCCAAACATGGGCAAAGCCTACAGAGGGCTGGAGCTAGGGTTGGGAAGGGGAGAGGGGAATGGGGGAGAAGCACCTGATGTTATTGTGTGGAATAAACAATATTTTTTCTTTTGTACTGGTCTGCTTATTTCTTGTTCATTTCTTAGGGTGGAGATATAAGGGAACCAATGTCAGAGCCCAGGGAAGTGGTGGGAAGTGGCTTTTGCTACAAGCTTGCAGCCTGGAAAATTTCAAGACAAGAGGGCAAGGGTCAGCGCCCTGGATTCCCACTTCTGAAGGCCCTGCTTGGGCCCTCCTGACACAACTCTCCCAGAGGGCTCAGGGTTTGCAGGGCCAAGGGGGTATGTCCTTCCTCCTTTTAGACCACTCTTCTGGACCTCTAGGGCCCTAGAATTCTCTACCACGCCGACAGAGAGACTATGCTATTGGTGCACACACCTGTAGGTTCAAGAGGTAGCTGCTTAGTCTGTTCTGGTTGCTATAACACAGCACCTTAGACTGGGTGGCTTATAGACAACAGAAATGTATCCCAGTTATGGAGACTGGGAAGTCCAAGATCAAGGTGCCAATAGGTTCCATGTCTTCCTCATATAGGGACATCTTTACCCTGTAATCTCACATAACAGAAGGGCAAACTAAGGCAGGGTGTGGTGGCTCACGCTTATAATCCTAGCACTCTGGGAAGCTGAGGTGGGTGGATCCCTTGAACTCAGGAGTTTGAGACCAGTATGAGCAATAGTGAGACCTTGTCTCTACTAAAATGGAAAAACCAACCAGGAGTCATAGCAGGCATGTGCAATCCCAGCTATTTGGGAGGCTGAGGCAAGAGGATTGCTCAAGCCTGAAAGTTGGAGGTTGCTATGAGCTATGAGGCCAGGACATTCTACATTCTACCCAGGGTGACAGAATGAGACTTGGTCTCAAAAAAAAAAAAAAAA
>CAUYRH010023387.1:0-10930 GCA_963574655.1 Perodicticus potto
TTCTTTTTTTAATTCTTCTTTTTTTTTTTATTAACGTATCGTAAGTGTGCCATGGCACTTTAACTGTAGGTTCAAATGTGCCATAAGATAAAAAAAGGTTGGCTCGGCGCCTGTGGCTCAACGGGCTAAAGGCGCCAGCCATGTACACCTGAGCTGGCGGGTTCGAATCCAGCCCAGCCCGCCAAACAACAATGACGGCTGCAACCAAAAAATGGCCGGGTGTTGTGGCGGGCGCCTGTTGTCCCAGCTACTTGGGAGGCAGAGGCAAGAGACTCGCTTGAGCCCAGGAATTGGAGGTTGCTGTGAGCTGTGATGCCACAGCACTCTATCCAGGGTGACAGCTTGAGGCTCTGTCTCAAAAAAAAAAAAAAGATAAAAAAAGGTTGAAAAACACTGATCTAAGTAATATAGATTGAATGAATTAACATTAGATTAGTTTCCTTTTTTGTGGAATTAAGAATAATTATTTTTCTCCCTTGAGAAGAGTGGGAATTCTTTCTCATTATCAGAGTGTCCTTGAATTGTTAGGAAAACATTAAGCTAGATGGTTGCCTAAAAATTAAGATGTCTTTAATAAACTTACAAGACAAATGAAAACCATTTGGTTCACATAACAGGAAGCTATAGAAAAAAATAGACATCCAAACAACAACAACAAAAAAAATAGGGTGACAATTTAAATAGCCAGTCTATCTCCCAAAAAAGAAGTAAAACAAATGATGTAAGCGTTTTATAAAAAGATACTTGATTAGTATAATGCAAGTTCAAACAAGAAATAACATTTTGTGCTTTCATATTCACTAAGAGTAGAATGATAACTGTGCTGGGAAGGATATGGAGAAATGTGCTCTTCTTTTTCTGTAGTGAGAATGTGAACTCTTAACAAGCTTCCTGGACATCAGTTTGGAAATAGTTTCAAAATTTAAGCTGCATGTTCCTTGGCTAGGTAATTCCACTTCTTGGGATTTGTCCCAAGGATTAGATTGGGTAAATGTTTAAGGTGTATATATGGGAATGTTTATTGCATTGATATTTAATGATTTTTTTAAAAATGGAATTTATTTGCATGTGTACCAGTAGAGAATGGGTGAAGTAAATTATGGCATATTCATACAAATTATAATACACAGTTTTTGGAAGGATTAGATAGACTTTATGTACTAACATTGAAAAATGTCTGTTGTATAAGTGAAAGTGGGTCGTCGTACATTGTTGTCTAAAAACAAACTTAATTACTCCCTCATTCTCTGGTGTCTCAATTTTTTTTTTTTTTTTTTAGAGACAGAGTCTCACTTTATCGCCCTCAGTAGAGTGACGTGGCATCACACAGCTCACAGCAACCTTCAACTCCTGGGCTTAATGATTCTCTTTGCCTCAGCCTCCCGAGTAGCTGGGACTACAGGCGCCCGCCACAACGCCCGGCTATTTTTTTGTTGCAGTTTGGCTGGGGCTGGGTTTGAACCCGCTTAAGCTACAGTAGCCGCCCTGGTGTCTCAGTTTTTAAAAATAAGCATATACTGTTGGAAGTGGGAGAGAAATAAATACTCATTTTGGAGAGAGAAAAGGACACTAAAGTATTAGATACTACTAGATTGTTTTATACTTTCCTTGTTTTAAATCCAATAAATTGGATTATGTACATGTACTCTTAGATTAAGGAAATTGATGTCAAGGCTAAGTAAATAACTGAGAAGTATATAACATAAACATGAAGAGTATGCTGGCATTTGTAATTGTGGATCCATGATCATTCTAGTCTCTCGTTCTTGATGTCAAGTGATAACTGGTGGAAGAATGGCACATGACTTCAACAGATTATGGACGTATGTTTATAGCGTCTTTATTTTCAAAATGTGTTATGTAAATTTTCCTTGCGTTTATTCCAGTTTTTGAACTAGTTTTATCTCTTAGGGATAGTATACCTTTGATTCTCTCTAGACGTAAACTAACATTCACCATTCTTAAAATTCCAAGTATCCAGCATTTGGTAAAGAAGTTTCTGTTTTCCTTATCCTTACTTTTAATGAATGCCTTAGTCTTTAATCAAAAATTCTGTTTTGAGAACAAGCTCTTTAACACTCTTACTCCCCAATCAGAACAGAAATCCTTCGTAACCCTCAGTTTTAGCTCTTCTTCCTTGTAACTTGTCCAGCCTCATTATATTTATTTCTAAATATGGTAACCACTTCAGCAAGAATTATTTCAACTGTAGATGTCAAATGATTTTATAAGGACAAGATACTGTTTATGTACTTTCTAGTAGCCAGCCACTGGTCTGCCCTCTACATTTTTGGCAAATAATGTAATGTATAAAATAATGCAATTAACTTTATATAGCACTTTTCAGTTTATAAGGGGATTTTCAGTCTTTAATCCTAACCTGTATACATAGTCCTTTATGTGATTATTAACC
Organism: Perodicticus potto; assembly: GCA_963574655.1. Classification (NCBI taxonomy): domain Eukaryota; kingdom Metazoa; phylum Chordata; class Mammalia; order Primates; family Lorisidae; genus Perodicticus; species Perodicticus potto. The sequence goes on from CAUYRH010023387.1 coordinate 2,414, forward strand.
CACCTTTACAGTTGAAGGAACAGTAGGTTAGAGTAGATGAGAGATGAAGCAGTTTGTTCAAGCCCACACCACAAATAAATGGAGTTCTTTGGCTTCCCAGAAAATGAAGACTCCTGGATCTTATCTCTGGCCTAGACTTGGTCCCTGAGCACCAGACTTCCATATCAAGCTGCCTACAAGTCATACCCACCAGAACAGCCGCTCAGCTTAGGAATTCACCATGCCTAAAATCAAAATCATTTTCCCATCCTCATCCATAAGCTTTGCTGTTTTTAACTATGAGATATAATTCACACATAGAGAATTCATCCTTTTAAAGTGTGCAGTAGTTTTTAGTATGGGATTTGTGTAGCTATCACTACTATCAAATGCCAGAAAATTGTCGTTACCCCCCAAAGAAGTCTCATATCCATTAGCAGTCATTCCTCAGGCCCTTCTCCCACTAGCTCCTGAAAATCACTGGTTTACTTTCTATTTCTGTGGATTTGCCTATTTTGAATATTGAATATGGCCTTTATATCTGGCTTCTTTCTCATAGAATAATGTTTTCAGAGTTCATCTGTGTTGCATGTTGATTAGGTCTTCATTCCTTTTTATGGCTGAATAATACTGTTTATGTATACTGTTAGATGTATAAATATATTGTATATTGTTTATCTCTTCATTAGTTGATGGGCATTTGGGTTGTTTCCTTCTTAGCTATTCTGAATAATGCTGCTATACATATTTACATACAAGTTTTTGTGTGAATATATAGTTTCAGTTCTCTTGGATATATATCTAGAGGTAGAATTGCTGGATCATATGTTAGCTCTATCTTTAACTTTTTGAGGAACTACCAAGCTGTTTTCCAAGATGACTATACCATTTACATTCCTACCAGAAATCTCTATCTGATGGTAGTTCCCATTAAATATTCTATTTCTCAGATCTCTTTAATTTTCTTTATCCTTAGTGCTATTGCCACTCCACTTCAAGTTTTGTCATTTCTTGTAATAGTTTCCTGGCTTATCTCTCAGGCTTTGTTCCCCTTACTCCCTCTATCCCTTTCTCTCTCTCTTTCTCTTTGTCACTTATAGAAGCCAAATGTCTAGTTTGAAAACAAAAACCACAGTAGGTATTTCAACATGGAGAACTTAATATGGAAAATTAATCAGTTGTCAAAAGACCAAAAAGTGAAAAGAGAACACTGAAGTAACACAGTAATATTATGAAGTGGCCACTACAGCTAGCATTTGAGGAATGCAGAGAAGATTTGGGAGTTTTAGGAACTGGAGTCTCAAAGGGGAGGGACTGTACTCCTGAGACTTACCTTTCTTTAGAGGTGATATATTATAATTCTTCTGCTGTCTCTGAGAGGGTGTGATGGGACAGTGTCTCAAAGGGCCAAAAAAATTTGTTCCTTTCCTTAATTTGTTATAATAATGTTAACAGGGAATGTGCTAACTCTGATCCTGCCTTCCTGTTTTAAAATCTTTCAGTGATTTAGTATGGGATGAAGTTCAAAACTCCTTAATAGAGCATGAATGACCCTCCATAAGCTGGCCTGTGTGTGAGTGTCCATTTCAAATATGCAGTATATTTGAGAAGGGTTTGTACAAGTGAACAATCTGTTAAATTGCATTTTATGTTAACTTTTAATTGTAATTGAATTTGCATTTTCTTTAGTGTCTATATATTTACTTTGAATTTATTCATTTATTAAGCAGACATTACTGATTCCTTATAATGTTCAAGACTTTTAAGCACAGAGTTTGTGCTGGTGAGCAAAGCAGGTGTGAGCCTTCCTATCATGGAGTTCAAAGCATGATGGGGGATATAGACTTAAACAGTTACACAAATAAAATAATGCATGATTACAAATTATAATACATGCTATGAAGGAAGCATAGGAGGTGCTGGGGAAAGAAGAATACTATAAATTTTTATTTTTAAGACTGAAGGGATGCTATTGGAGGACTTGGAGCAAGCAAATGACTTGATCTAACTTATGTTTAAAAGCTATCATTATGTGGAGAAAATGTCATAAAAGTAGCAGCAGGGATACCTGTTTCGATGAAAAACCATTATTTTAGAATAATAAAGAAGCAGCAGGAATTGGAAGTATAGTGTCTTAGAGTCAATCTGTTACTTAGATGTAGCTCTAGAGCATGTAAAAACTGGGCACAGACTTTTCCTTATCCTATTACTGTCACTTTGTCTCCACCTCCCAAATAGCTGGGACTACAGGCGCCCGCCACAACACCCGGCCATTTTTTGGTTGCAGCCGTCATTGTTGTTTGGCAGGCCCGGGCTGGATTCGAACCTGCCAGCTCAGGTATACGTGGCTGGCGCCTTAGCCCGTTGAGCCACAGGCGCTGAGCCTGGAAAAATTCTGCATCATTGATGCTTGGGACCAGAAGTATTTTCGGATTTTGGATTTTTGGCAGAGAGAGACTGGACCTGTATTAATAAGTTAAGGGTGTGAGGTGACAGTTAAAGGATAAGGAAAAGTCTGTGCCCAGTTTTTATATGCTCTAGAGCTACATCTAAGTAATAGATTGACTCTTAAGACACTATACTTCCAATTTCTGCTTCTTCTTTATTATTCTAAAATAATGGTTTTCAATTTATAACCTACAAGAGTTCTTTCAACCAGTTAAAGGAATAAAATGTCAACCAAACGTTCAAATCTTTATTAAAGAGCTTCTTATTTAAGGAATAAACATCCTTTTTTTCTAACTGATGACATAATGATTTTATAGGCAATGTGGAAAATATGCTTTAAAAGATAAAAAAGAAATCATAGTATAATGTGGTAGTTTTTTACACTTTAAAATTGAAAGCCAAAGTAAGAAATACATTTTAATATAGCATCTAGTACTCAAAAAAACTGATAAACAAGAGATAAGTATCTCTTAAATTATTGTCATCAAAAGATAGCTTTTATTAACATTTTGATATATATGCTTCCATTTTTTAAATACAAGTACAGATATATTTGTACGAAATATGTACACGTTTTATTGGGGTCATGCTACATATTTATCTTTGTATTCTTACAAACATTTTTTGAACATTTTACTAAAAACACATTTAATGACCATTTTTTCTCTCTAATTGATAGAATGATCTATAAAGTAATTCATGAACTCAGGGCACTTTTGTATCACAGTGTAAAACAATAAGAAATAATTTCTTTCTGCTAATATTTTATACCCATTGTCAGCCCTGCCTCGTATTCCATGGCTTCACATTGTACTATCCTCTTTCCTTAACTTTCTGAAGCCTAGGCAGAGGAAGTGAGAGCTTAGGCATACAGATTACTCAAAAGTCAGAGGAATATCTTGTTTTTATTTCAAGATTCTGTTGAAGTTACCCATTCCCTTCCTTTTACTTATTCTTGTACTTGCATTATCTCCTTAAGATCTTTTTCTCTCCCCCTACTGGGCACAGTGGCTCATGCCCATATTCCTAGCAGTTTAGGAGGCCAGGGCAGGTGGATAGCTTGAGCTCAGGAGTTCAAGACCAGTCTGAGTAAAAGTGAGACCCTGTCTCTACTAAAAGTAAAAAAAAACTTGCCATGCATAGTGGCAGACACGTAGAGTCTTAGCTACTGGGGTGACTGAGGCAAGAGGATTGCCCAAGACCAAGAGTTTGAGATTGCCACCAGGGCACTACCCAGAGCAACAGAGTGAGACTGTGTCAAAAAAAAAAAAAAACAAAACTCTTTTTCATAGAGGCCCCTTAGAATTTGCAGATAACACACAGTTTTGCTCTTTGTAGTATCCCTCTGTCTGTTAGATATTGCTTCCAGGGCTTTTTTTTTTGCTTTTTTTTAAACAAGTGGATGAGGGCAGTAGAATCTTGAGTATTGACTATTTTCCTATGTATTCCTTTGGCTATAAATGAAATAGGTGCATGAAAATTATTTGTAAGTTGATTGGTTTTTTCATCTAAGTCATCTGAATAACAGAGTTGGTAGAGCTAACCCATTTTTGTAATTACAGTGTTTTTCTTTATAGGTACTTTTTTATCACCAGTATGTACTGTTGAATATCTCTCTGTAACACTGAAAAAAATCTTTTTTGTGATAAAACATGCAGAACATAAAATACACTATTGCAGTTATTTATTTATTTTGTAGAGACAGAGTCTCACTTTATCGCCCTCGGTAGAGTGCCGTGGCATCACACAGCTCACAGCAACCTCCAACTCCTGGGCTTAGGCAGTTCTCTTGCCTCAGCCTTCCAAGTAGCTGGGACTACAGGCACTTGCCACAATGCCCAGCTATTTTTTTGTTGCAGTTTGGCCGGGGTTGGGTTTGAACCCACCACCCTCAGTATGTTGGGCCAACACCCTACCCACTGAGCCACAGGTGCCGCCTTATTTGCAGTTATTTTTAAGCGTACAATTTATCATCATTAGTACTTTCGTTATGTGCAGCCATCACAATTTTGTGTAATCACTAGCACTATTTTCAGAACTTTTTTGATCTTCTCAAACTGAAGCTCCATATCCAATAAATAATAACTTCCCCATCCTCCCTTCCCTTGTCCTTGGTAACTTCTGTTGTAATTTTTGTCTCTGTGAATTTGCCTATTATAGGTGCCTTGTATAAGTGGATCATGTGCTCTGTGTCTTTTATGTCTGGTTTACTTCATTTAATATAATGTTTTCAAGGTTTCTCCATATTGTAGCATGTCCAGATTGAGTATCCCTATCCATATGCTTAGGGCCAGAAGTATTTTGGATTTTGAAATATTTGCAAATGCATAACCGGCTTAGCATCCTTAATTTAAAACTCTGAAATCAGAAATGCTTGATGATCATTTTCTTTCAGTATCATGGTGTTTAGATAGTTTCAAATTTTGGAGCATTTTGGATTTCGGATTTTCAGATTAGAGATGCTCAGCCCGTATCAGAATTTAATCCTTTTTTATGGTGAATAGTGTTCCACTGTACGTATATACTATATTTTGTTTATCAATTCGTTAATGGACACTTAGCTACATTTTGGCTGTTGTAAATAGTGCTGCGATGAACACTGATGTGCAAGTATCTGTTTAGAGTCTCTGTTTTCAGTTCTTTTGGTTACATACATAGGAATAGAATTGCTTAATCTTACGGTAAATCTCTGTATAACTTTTGAGGTACTTGCCCAACTGTTTTCATGATGGCAGCACCATTTTACATCCCATAACAGCAAAGGACAGGATTTCAGTTTCTCCACATCGTCATCACCACATATTTTCTTGGCCACTGTAATGGTTGTGAGGTGGTATCTCATGATTTTGATTTTCATTTCCCTAATGACTGATGATATTGAGAATTTTTTTGTGTTCTTACTAACCAGCTTTTTATCTTTGGAGAAATGTCTCCTCAAGTCCTTTGCTCATTTTTTAATTAGATTGTCTTTTTGTTGTTAAGTTGCATGTAACACCTTTTTAAAAGGAAAAGGTGCACTGTAATAATCCAGACTGTGTTTCTCCTTTCTTAGGATTCCTACAGGAAGCAAGTAGTAATTGATGGAGAAACTTGTCTCTTGGATATTCTCGACACAGCAGGTCAAGAGGAGTACAGTGCAATGAGGGACCAGTACATGAGGACTGGGGAGGGCTTTCTTTGTGTATTTGCCATAAATAATACTAAATCATTTGAAGATATTCACCATTATAGGTGGGTTTAAGTTGAATATAGTAAATTGACATTGAGGAGTAATACAGTTTTCATTTTATTGAGTCCTTGCTAACTGCCGTGCATATATTATCTAAATCAAATTTTAAAATAATTTGTGAGGTAATATTCATGTTTTAGAAATGAAATCCATAGGGGTTAGAACAATTGAGTAATTTGTTCCAGATTGCATAGATAGCGGTGGTACTGAGTTTGAAATCTAGACCTGTTGGACTCCAAAACCTTCTGTACTCTTAACCACAAAACACTAGAAAAGTAAGACTGTAAACTTTTTATATACATCATAAAATCAAAAACCATAAACAAAAACATGAAAAGGTGATTTGAGATGTTATCACTTGGATAGTCTTAAGAATAGTCATGTAGGTCAGATGCGGTGGCTCACACCTATAATCGTGGCAGTCTGGGAGGCTGAAGTGGGTAGATCCCCTGAGCTCAGGAGTTCAAACAGCCTGAGCAATAGCCAGACCCCTGTCTCTACTAAAAACAGAAAAAAATGAGCCAGGCATTGTGGCAGGTGCCTATAGTCCCAGTTGCTTGGGAGGCGGAGGTAAGGGGGAGCACTTGAGCCTAAGAATTTGAGGTTACTTTGAGCTATGACGCCAGGGCACAGAGTGAGATTCTGTCTCCAAAAAAAGAAAGAAAGAAAATCACATACACCTAGGGTAGGATTTTTTTGGACTGGATGAACAACTCAAAAGTTGTAAATAATTGAAGAATTAGAGCAGTTACAGATATAAAAAAATCTGACAAATCTGCATAAAACTGACTACTTTAAAATAATCATTATTATATTACATATGTTTATATTCTGTTTCTTAGAAGGTTTGCAGTTTTCACAAAATTCATATTAAACAAATATTTAATGCATACATGACACTCACTGGTTATGTCATGCAACAGTGAGTTAGCAGAGTTAAAAAATTAACTATTTTATTTAAGAACATGCTTACTGTATACTGTAGTACTAGAGAAAAAGAAATCTGGATGAGGGTAGTGGTAAATTTTTATAGGGTAGTAAATAGATGAAATTTGTTAACTTATCCATGTTTTCCCAGCTAATAAGTAGAGGAACTGGGAATTTAAACCAGTTCTGACTCTTTTGTCTACTGTGCTCCTTATTCCATATTACATCTTTGAAAACTACCTAAAATTGGGAAGAATATAATTTTACCCCAATTTAGAATTCGTGTGTATCTAATATCGAAAATTAGCAACAAGGAGAAAGGATTTTAATGGAATAAACTGTGGTAGCTTCAGTGTTGTCCACCTAGAAATCAAAATCTTTTCATTTGTCACTTTTTTGAGAAAGCAATGTGAAAGTCCTGTGGTGCTGTAATTTAGATTTTTGTAAAAGTATTTTTTTTTCAATTTATTTTTTAGAGACAGAGTCTTACTTTGTTGCCCCCGGTGGAGTGCTGTGGCATCATAGCTCATAGCAACTCCAGACTCCTAGGCTCAAGCCATTCTCTTGCCTTGGGCTCCTGAGTAGCTGGGATTATAGGCGTCCACCACAATGCTCGGCTATTTTTAGAGGTCGGGGGCTCACTCTGGCTCAGACTGGTCTTGAACTCATAAGTTCAGGCTTTCTGCCCACTTTGGCCTCCCAGAGTACTAGGATTACAGGTATGAGCCACTGCACCTGCCAGAAATATTTTTTATACATGTATGTTTAACCACATATGTAACATGTTTGTGATATTACAGTTTTTAAAATTAGGCGTAGAACTTTGGGTCTAGACTTTTGCAGTATTTTCTGTTTTATCATTATGATCTAACTATATATGAACCTTAACTAGATTGTAGTTTACTATACTTCTAGGTATTTTATCTTTTAGGAAATATACAAGGTTTCTGTTTAAGGGGGGGAATAAATAGAAGAAGAAACAAGGAAACTTTGGTATGGTGGAAATTAGGAATTACATTGTCTTCCTTTAGCCAAATTTTATAAAATTGCAGTTTTTGAAATATATTTATATTACTAATGTCTCTGCCATAATTTATTTTTCTTCCTCAGAGAACAAATTAAAAGAGTTAAAGACTCTGAAGATGTACCTATGGTCCTAGTAGGAAATAAATGTGATTTGCCTTCTAGAACAGTAGACACAAAACAGGCTCAGGACTTAGCAAGAAGTTATGGAATTCCTTTTATTGAAACATCAGCAAAGACAAGACAGGTGGGTAAAACTAGAAAAAAATGCAAATCTGTTTTCTATGATTTAAAATCAAGTGATTTTAATCACTAATCATAATTTACTTATATATATTTTAATATTTAGGGGGCAGGAGAATAATAAACATATATACGTGATAATATAAATGTTTCATTTAAGGTGATTTTTCAGTTTTTCTTTCATTATACCAAAATAGGAAATAAAACAATGTTTATTTGGTAAATGTTCTCTTGAGAGGGCAGTGCTTCTTAATGCAGCATCCCTGATAATACTGTTAGCTTTCATTTCTTTCCATGTTGAAAATTTCTCTCAATTCTGAGCATATCTTGTGTTTAAGATTCAAAAGATGTGGAAATTTTTTCACTGTTCTATACCTAAAGATATAAAATGGAAAAAAAAAATTGAGTTTCCAATTTTAGAAGTGCTTTTAAGAGTATTATTATGTCATGTTCCTAGATTAAATTTTGTTATGCTTGAAGAGGTTTACTTTGGTGAAAATTTTCGAGGACATTTATTTTTGGAGAAAGTTTTCATTAGAGCAGGAGAATACTTAGAAAATAAATAGAAGCTCTCAGCTATTCATTTACTATTTCATTCTGACCAAAATTGTTAAGTGGAACCTGAGTTTTGTTTCAAAAATCATCTTCATTTAAAAAACCACGTAAGG
>CAUYRH010023390.1:0-39346 GCA_963574655.1 Perodicticus potto
GGCGGGCGCCTGTAGTCCCAGCTACTTGGGAGGCGGAGGCAGGAGACTCGCTTGAGCCCAGGAATTGGAGGTTGCTGTGAGCTGTGATGCCACAGCACTCTACCCAGGGTGACAGCTTGAGGCTCTGTCTCAAAAAAAAAAAATTTAATGACATGTAAACATTTTCATGGCACACCCAAGATCCTGTCATGGCATTCCAGCTGGAAGTCACCCCCCTAGAGCTAGGGGAGAGGTGGGGCAGAGCCACCACACTCGCAGGACCCATCATTTCCCAAAATCGCTTCTGCAGAGAGAATTAAACTGACTTGATTAAGTCATTATTGTTTGGGTTTTCTGTCACTTGAAACCAAATTGATACTAAATAAAATGCTTGCGTCTGGCTGCCCACCCTCTGAAGTCGCCGCTGCCTGTGCCCAGGCTGCTCTCTGCCTTTTCCCTCTGGCTGTGGCTGTCTCTATTTTTCCTTCAAGGCCCAGCTAAAAAGACCACCCCTTCTGTGATGCCTTATCTGATGTCTGCCCCCTTGGGAACTATGAGCTCCTTGTCCTTCTAAGTTTCCCGACTCTCAGTTTACTTCTGGGGTTGAAATCATCCGGCCTGCTTGGTGTATTTTAATTCTTCATTGTGTATCTAGCTTACTTAGCAGACCGGAAGAGGTGGTGTTTGTTTTGGCTTAATGGCAGTGATGTGCTGGTGAACCAGCTCTCTGGGAGAAAAAGCGCCCTGATTTGTAGCACTAGTCACTTCTCATGGTGCAGATACTCCTACCATGGTTAATTTCAAGCTATGACGATTTAACACCAGGCTCACAAAATTCCTGAATATTTAACGAGTGGCTCTCCTGAGCCAGTGCTGGCAGGCTCTGGCTTGATACTACTTACGGGTCTACCTGCTACTTAGGCTTAAGGTTTGCGCTTAGTAGGTGTACAACAGGCTAGTGCCACAAATCCTCACTGATTATTTTACTCAACTTTTTTTTCTTTGTTCCTAGAAGAATTTAGAAAGGATATCGGGGAAGATCTTTTGTAAATATAGTGACAATCCTTCTCTCCTCCTTATATCTATGCCCTATTGCACTATGAATTTTCAGCTTCTGAACTGATTTCCAGTCCTTGAATCTAGGATCACCTTTTGACTTAGCCATTGGAATATGTTGGGAGTGACTTTATGACAATTCTAAGACTGAGCCTCAAGAGGCCCTGGGTACATCTGCTCTTGTCTTGGGATCCTGCCAGTTACCACACATAAAGCTCTGGCTGTCCTCTAAGAGTAATAGACCAATGGCCTTCCCTCTTGTGAGCCATTTAGGTCAGCTGGACCCAGGAAACCCAGAAGCTGGTCAACGATGTATGAGTGAGTTTAGCTGGGAACCAGAAGAATCACCCAGCTGAGCCCACGCCACATTCTTAAAGCAAGGACTTGTGAGAAAATAAATGGTGGTTGTTTTAAACAACTACGTTTGGGAGTGGTTGTGCAGCAAAAGCTAATGGATGTACCATCCTTATATTCAGAAGTAGCTCAGCTTTTGCCTGGAATGTCGACCTATATCTGAGTGGGGTAGAGACAGCCCCCGACTCCCAGCCATGAGCAAGGGCACTAGGCATCAGAACTGCTGACCCTTCACCCCTAGAACATGGGTTCTGGTGGAGTCTTACATCACCCCGCAGCCCCTGACAAACACGGTCTATAGGATCTCAGAAGATGTGGACCCCTGGATCCCTTATGGACGAGTTAGACAGGAGGCAGGGAGTTTGTGGCTGCAGACCCGAGTCAGGCGAGATTCTCTTTTGTTTTTCTTATGCCAGGAAGTCATGGGGCTGGGAGCTGCCTTTTTCCTACTAATCAATTAAGTTTTAATTCCCTTCTTTTGGGAAATGACTGGCCAGGAACAGAAACTCACAAATTCTTCCCTTTTCTGCCCCATAGAATGATGATAATGATGGTTATTTTTTTTGGTCCTAACATATTTGGGTGGGAAAGATGGAAAGAGCAGTGTCTTAAACCAAACTTAATACAATTCTACTTTCAGTTCAGGAGTAAAATCTTTCTTGTAATCTGTGAAAGAGTGTGTGAAAAACCAAACCCCAACCAACCTGCCCTCTAGATTTGAACTATTGAAACTCTGTAGTAGAAGAGAGACATTCCAGAGAAGGGAAGAGGAAGCAGGCCATGAAACAGAATTGCAGCTGTGTGCAGTGGTGGTGTGTGGTTCCCCTCTACCCAGCTGTGTGACCTTGAGTAAGTCCCTTGACCCTTCTAGGACTACATATCACATAGGGCTGGACGGGGGAGCTCCACGATCCTTTCATGATAGAGGATTTTTACTAGTTTAAAGGGAAAATCCAGGGAGGGCCAGAGGGGCTCCTGACATTTGAATGTTTACCCTCAGAGGTGTGTACTGACCCTGTGCCATTGGTGCACAATACAAACATTGTGATGTCATGAAAGCAGTGGTGGCAACACACACTGGTGCCTGTCCTAGCTTATATTTGACCTTGGAACACCGTGAGAACGTACACTCCCAACATTAATGTTGTCATCATTGAGCAACATGGCATCTTTCCTTGATAAGCTCTGTGACCCTGGCAGATTACTACACCTCCCTGATCTTACATTTTTAATTCTAAAGCAGTATTTTTCAATCTTTTTGTAAATCTCGCAGCACACTTGAACCTGTAAATTTGCACAGCCTGATTAACATCATGTTGACTAAAGAAAAAAAAAAGAGTGAAAAAAAGAGTATACTTACTGTGCTGTGAACTTCTTTTGAAAATAATTTAATTATCTTTTTCTTTTTCTTGTCAGATGGGCAATGTGCCGACATCATAACAAGATTTGTGGGAGGCACGTCTCACGCATGCATATGAAAACCCAATCACCATGCTTATGAATTGCAAAAGAATGTATTTAATTATCTTTAAATTTTTTTAGGCCAGGCATGGTGGCTCACACCTGTAATCCTAGCACTCTGGGAGGCCGAAGCAGGCAGATTGCCTGAGCTCACAAGTTTGAAAACAGCCTGAGGTAGAGCGAGACCCTGTCTCTAAAAATAGCCAGGCATTGTAGCAGGCATTGTAGCAGGCATCCCAGCTACGTAGGAGGCTGAGGCAAGAGGATGTTTTCAGCCCAAGGGTGTGAGGTTGCTGTGAGCTATGACACCACAGCACTCTACCAAGGGTGACAAAGTGAGACTCTGTCTCAAATAAATAGATAAATACAATTTTTCGTGGCACATCTAAGATCCTCTCATGGCACACCAGTTGAAAACCGCTGCTCTAAAGTACAATGCCGTGTGAAGCTTTTGCAATAGTGACCACAGTGAATCTTGAATGAAAACATATATAGTGACACTGCTGTCTGGTTTTGTGTGCTTTATGTATTATGTACTGTATTCTTACAGTAAAGTAAGAGTACACAACATACACAGAAGTTTATTTATGGAAATGTTTGTTGACCTGCAGGTCTAACTGGGTTCTAAGAAACCACACTACATATGAGACCTTCTGGGATGTTCTCATTTTCAGTTTCAGAGACTTTTTGTTCAGTTTTAGGTGGACACCTGGGACATTCTTTTTTTTTTTTTTTTTGCTGTAATATGTAATTTTTTCCCTGTGTTTTGTAGGAACACCTTTGGAGCTTATGTCAGAGAGTTGTTAAAAGAATTAAATGAGGGCGGCGCCTGTGGCTCAAGGGAGTAGGGTGCCGGCCCCATATGCTGGAGGTGGCAGGTTCAAACCCAGCCCCGGCCAAAAACTGCAAAAAATAAAAATAAAAAATAGCTGGGCGTTGTGGTGGGCACCTGTAGTCCCAGCTACTCGAGAGACTGAGGCAAGAGAATCACCTAAGTCCAGGAGTTGGAGGTTGCTGTGAGCTGTGACTCCACGGCACTCTACCCAGGGTGACAAAGTGAGACTCTGTCTCTACAAAAAAAAAAAAAAAAAGATAAAAGAATTAAATGACATATTCTACCTGAAGCATGAAGCTTAGTGCCTGTAGATGGCCAATCAACAGCAGCTGCTAACGTTACTGCCCCCACAACACTAGACGTTCACTCCTGCTATGGACAGTCTGGTCCCCAGCTCTGTGGCCAGGACCCCTCAAGAACTGATGAGCAGGCAAGGCCAAGTGTTGGGAATACACACAGCATAGTTCCTCAAACCACAGGTCACTTCCTCACCTGAGGTCATTCCCCCTCCATCTGTTCCTGTTTTGGGAACAGGGTGACAGAGCCTTCTCCCTTGCTGCCCATACCCGCCATTGCTGAACAGATCAGAAAAGACTCAAAGATGTCCTTAAGGAACTGGAGTTCTTTTTGATACTTGGTAATCCCACAGGCAACCCAGAACCCCGTAAGTTCAACACAGAAGGTGTTGAAGTGGTCTGCTTGTCCCCAAACACGGTATCTACAATTCAGCCTCTAGATCAGTGGGTCATAAGGATCTTTCAGGTTTATTACCCGAAAAGATTGTCAGTGCTGTAGAAGGGATCAGAGTGCTGGGAAGGGTTACACCATTGAGGATGCCATTATTGCTATAGAAAAAGCTGTAAAAACCACCAAGCCTGAAACAATAAATTCCTGCCAGAGAAAACTGTGTCCAGATGTTGTACAAGACTTCGCAGGATTTACAACACAGCCCATCAAGGAAATCTTTCAAAGAGATTGGGGAGATGGCAAAAGGTGGGAGGTAAAGGGTTTCAAGATATAGATCTTGGGGAAATTGCAGAGCTAATAGACACCACAGCAGAGGAACAAACAGAATACAACTTGATGGAGAGGAGGGCTTCTGAACCAGGGCCAGATGAGGAGGAGGAAGACAGAAGAGGTGTGCCAGCAGACAGGCGGGGCCCTTGACTTCTCTTACAACATGGACCCTATATGGACACTGCAACTGAAGCAAGTGGTGGAGGATGGACTGCTATTATAGAGACATTTTTAGAGAAATGATTAAAGGAAAACTATCAGGCAGAAATTATTATGTATTTCCACAAGGTTACACCAAGTCTTCCTGTCTCTTCCACCTCCTCTGCCACCCACAGCCTCCTCCTCCGCCTACTTGGTGTGAAGATGATGTGGATGAAGACCTTTTAGGACCCATTTCCACCTAACGAATAGTAAACGCGTTCTCTTCTGTATGATGTTCTTAACGTTTTCTTTTCTCCAGCTTACTTTACTGTAAGAATACAGTACATAATACACAAAGCACACAAAATGTATATTAATCAACCGTTTCTATTATCACTGAGGGTTCTAGTCACAGTAGGCTATAAGTAAAGTTTTGGAGAGTCTGAAGTTATGCTTGGATGTTCAACTGTGTAAGGGGTTGCTGCCCCTAAGCCCTTTGTTGTTCAAGGGCCGACTCTAGTTTCTTGTATTAATTCACTATTGAACTACTTGGCCTGGGGTCCAGGATCTGATGGGCTCCTGATCCTCGCATCTTCCATAGTCAGTCACCTAAATATATCTGAATATTCTCACCTCATAATTTCCAGACGACCAGCACTTTGTAAAAGAATTTTCATGGGAGTCCTTTCTGAGGCAATTTCCCTACTGAATCTGTCCTAGAGGGCAAATGGCCATACTTCCTGGTCGACTTTTAGCAAAAATGGTCATAATTATTCCCATCCATCTATCATAACTCCTTCCCAATGTGACTTTGCTGTTCTTCCCATCAGGAGGTGGAGTCTAGTCTCCACTCTTGAATCCACACTGGTCTGTGACTTGGCCAGTAGAATGTGGTGGGGTCAAGCCTGGGCCTCAGGAGGCCGAGCATGTGCCCATAGGCCCCCTTGGAAACTGGGGCCCAGCTGTGACGTGAGCAAGTCTGGAACAACTTTCTGGGAGAGGGGACATGTGAGGCAGAAAGGGGCCATCCCAACTGAGACCATTGGGACCAGCGAGTGCTCCAGAAATGTAGGTGAGGCCCAGTTGGGGCCAGCTGAGCCTTACCTAGATCATCAGAACCATTCAGCATCCAGAGTCATGAGTAACAATAAACAGTTGTTATTTCTATTTTTTTTTAAATATATATTTTGCTGGTTTTGGCCGGGGTCATATTTGAACCCACCACTTTCAGTATATGGGGCCAGTGCCTTACTCCTTTGAGCCACAGGCGCTGCCCACTTTTTTATTTTGTTAGAGACAGAGTCTCACTTCATCGCCCTTGTTAGAGTGCTGTGACATCACAGCTCACAGCAACCTCCAGCTCTTGGGCTTAGGCGATTCTCTTGCCTCAGCCTCCGGGTAGCTGGGACCACAGATGCCCGCCACAAGGCCTGGCTAAACGGTTGTTATTTTAAACCACCAAGTCTTGGGATGGCGTGTCATACAGCAGCAGCCAATACACCTGGAGTGCAGGTGATAGCGGAGTGGACAGTCCTGTGTCTGCTTCCTCTGGGTTTCTGACTCACTGCATACTCCATGTCCAGTGGTCCCTGGTGCTGACGAGGACCTCTGAGGGAATAGCATGGAATCCAGTCTAGTTGGCTCTGACCTCAGTGACTGGCTGAGGAAAATGTGAGCAGATGACTGAGTAATTGTGTCTGGCTGGTCAAGTTCAAGGTGCGGGTGCTAGACGTTGTCCTCGGCACCTGTGGTGATCCTGGGTGCTGAGGGGAGATGTGCTGTGGCTGGGATTCTGGGCGGAGGGCTGCCCTGCCCCTCTGCTGCACTCCAGGGAGAGGCTGCCACCTGCCTGCTCCCACACTTCTACAGTTGCAGAGCCCTCTGTCGTGAGGTGTTACCTTTCCTGGCTTCCCTTATGACAAAGTGGCCTCGTCCAAACAGACATCACTAGGGGACCTTGGCCCCAGTGAGAAGCCTTTCCAGGCCTGCCTGAGGGAGCCCCGGGTGCACACACGGCCAGCACGGCTCCATGATCCTCTTGCAGACAGCAGCCCTTTGTCACCCCCAGGCCTAGGGTCACACTACCTTCTATAAGGGGGTGTGTCCCCTTGGCCTTACCCTGTGGGGAGGAACATAGTCCAGAAGAGCCGGAGTGGGGCCCTGAAACACAGGGCAGGGTCGCTCTCACCAGGGTAGAAGGGCAGCACCATTGCTGGGTCTCCTGATGTCGCTGCAGACCTGGCTGTGTAGGGACACCTGTTACCCCTCCCAGGGGACTCATCCCTTATTCCTTGCACTTTCGGGAGCTCACTCTCCTTTTCTAAGAAATGCCAAATTCACATCATTCTAAGTTGGTTTCCTGTCCTCCTCAACAAGGTCCTTCTCCAAAGAAGCAAAACTCTAGGCTTGATCTCTGCTAGAGCACCCCTTTGGAAGGTGACAGACAGGGCACTGTCAGCCAGCCCCGAGCAGGTCCTGCCCCTTCGTGCTCCATAGTTACAAGCCTATGACTTGCCACTTGATTCATGGGAGCTTGTCCTCACACCTGCAGGCTCAGTACCTGCCATCCTTTCCTGTTCGAGACCACCCTGGAGGCCCCTGCTCCCCCTGGGTCCCCGCTGTCCCATGCTAGGCCCTCTGTTACTTAATGTGTCATCCAGGAAATGTGGGGCAGATGTTTTTGGCTAACCGCTGGGCTGTGGCTAACCTGTGTGTGGGGTGGGGTGACTGCACATGTGAGCGGGGTTCCCCTCCTGCCAGCCATCTGCATTCCCTCGTAGAGCAAGCCACATATATATCTATAGTGACAGGGACAGTGGGAACCCTAGCAATAAATTATGGTGTGTGAGGACTTTGGGTGCATGTCAGCCTCTGAATTAAATTCCAGTCCTGCTTCCTCTAAGGCCAGGAACCACAGAGTCTGCAGCACTAGCTCCAAGCCCTCGGTTAGGGCCGAGAGGCTTGTTTCATGACAGATGAGGAAACTGAGGCTCAGGGAGAAGCAGGGACTTGACCCAAGCATTCTTTCTCTGGGCTTGGTGGGTCGGCCTCACAGGCTTCCTCCAGGACTTTGCAAACTACAGCCAGCCCATAGTGTGGAGCTGCTTACAAGGTTTCAGAGGAAGCTTCTGGGAAGCCCCTTCTGGGTGCTGAGCGCTTGGGTGCCCACAGGGTATGGGCAGGGTGCTCCAGCCTGAGGTTACAGAGCGCAGTGCTCTCGGGAAGCCTCCCTGAGACAGCGCCTCAGTGCATGAGCTGGGGAGGTCACCCTGGTCTGGGGAGGCAGAGGAACCCTCAAGACCCATACATTTTGTTAAGTCTTATTAATTAATTAATTTATTTTTAAAATTTTTTTAGGGTCACCCAGGCTCAAGTACAGTGGTCCAATCATAGCTCATTATGACCTTGAACTCTTGGCTTCAAGCAATTCTCTGGCCTTGGCCTCCCGAAGTGCTGGGATTACAGGCATGAGCCAACACATCCAGCCCCAAATCCCATTTTAAAAATGAAGCAGACAAGCCCATGTGTATGATGCGTGTAATGGCTGTGTTATGTGTATGCTGTGTGTATATATGAGGATGTGCATTTTTGTGTGTTTATATGTGTGTTCTGTGTGTACATGTGAGCAAGTGTGTTTCTGCCACCCTCATAGGAATATCTCAGGAGCCCTACCTTCTTCTGCCCCTGCTTTTTTCACTCTCTTAACTCAGAAATTCCTTTCTTTTGACCAAAGCCTAACTGGGCTCTTTTAGCATTTTTAGTAGCATAGTGCAGTAAAGAAATGGGTAAGGGTAAAGGAAAGGGCTCTGGAGTAAGGCAGCCATGGGTTTAAATCTCAGATTCACCATTACCAGCTGGGTGACCTTGGTTGGGTCACATCAACTCACTTGCCTTATCTAAATCCAGAAGATGAGAATAGCTAAATCATAGAGATGGTATTTGTAAAGTACTTGATACAGGTAAGCTACCTTGTTGCTTGACTATTATTGTTTTTAAATTATTAGTATATTTATTTTTTGAGATAAGGTCTCTGTCACCAGGTTGGATTGCAATAACATGATCATAGTTTACCACAAACTCAAGGTCCTGGGCTCAAGTGATCCTCCCACCTCAGCTTTCTGAGTAGCTGGGACTACAGGCACGTTCCACTGATCCTGGACAACTTTTATTTTTTATTTTTGTAGAGATGGGGTCTCTCCAGGGTGCTGACTGGTCTTGAACTCCCAGCTTTAAATGATCCTCCTGCCTCAGTCTCTCAAAGTGCTATGATTACAGCTACCACCCCCAGACTTACTATTAGGATTAATATTATCATGACAGCCTCTTCTTTCAAGAACTTGGAATCTTTTCGGTTAGATCAATGGACACAGGAAGAGCTTATCCTTTTTCTTCCCAATATCTCTTGATATGAAGAGGTGGAGAAAGTGGGCAGCTTTGCAAAGAGGCTGAGAATCATGGGAAGAAAAGGGTAAATTCTGGGAAACTTCTCTTTCAATAATGGTGTCAAAACATCTCAACTAGGTTGAGATGTTTTAAGGAGACAGGTGCGCAAAAGGATGGGAACCTCACCCTGTTGGAAAGCTGAGCCTGGTGGGGTCTTAAATTTGCAAAGCTACGGTCTAGGGGTCACAGCGGGGGCACTCAGCTTGGCACACGTGTGACTAGAACAGGTACACGGAAGAGAAGAGCGGCCTGTGTTTCTTGTCACCACTTAGAAGTAGCTTTTTTCACCCTGCCCTGTTCCCTCCTCTCCACTGGGCCTGCATAATTGCTTCTACCTGGCATGCTTTTTCACCTCTTTTCCACCCAGCAAACTCCTACACATCCTTCAAGACCCAGCTGTGTTACAGGGGCCTTTGGTGACATCCCTAGGCAGAAATGAACACATCATTGCCTTCACTCTCAGAGCTTGTGCTTGCTTCTGCGGTGCACTCGGCACCTCTTCTGTGTCCTAGCAGCTCGTGTGTCCTGCTGTCATGGCATCTGCCACACTCCTACAGTAGCTGGAAGGATAGTTGGTAACTGCCAAGTGCTCTAACTGTGTGCTAAGTGCCACGACCTGCACACCTCACTGACACCCTGCCCCCCACTTCTCTATGGGTGTCACCATTTACAGATAAGGAGACACATGCTCAGAGCCACTGCTACCTGGCTCTGTGCTTTTACCGACTTCACTTCGCTTGTGAATCCCCAGAGGCAAGAGATTGGCTTATCCCCTCCTTTGTGTACCTAGCTAGCAGCTGGCAGGGTGCCTGCCACTGAGTGGTCTCTTAAACACTTAAATAAAAGAATAGTCCACAGCAGTGATACACCAAGGCTTATTCAACCACTTCCCTTATGTTGCTGTGAGTATTCCTGGGCATAGCTCTCTTTCTTCAAGATTATTTTGTTTGGGTTAGTTCCTGGGAGTGCACTGTCTGGGCCACGTCATCTTCCACCCGTCAGAGCCACCAGCAGTGAAAGAGTGAACTGGTTTTTGGCCGCCTTGAAGGGCAGGCCCTGCTCTCAGTGTCACACAGCTGTGGTGCTGGGCGCCTTGGCCGGCCCTGGATATGGCTGTGCTGAGCCCTTGGGAGCCTGCGGCTGCCACTGTGCTCGGCGAGGCGCCTCCCCTGTGACGCGGCTCTCTCGGCCTGGCCCTGCTGCCTCGTTGGCAGCGGCATGTGGCCTGGGGGTGGGGACTAGCCCTGACCACTGCCCTGGCTGTGGCTTCCTTATTTGGAGGAACAAGAGGTGGGGAGAGAAGGGAGCGGGGCAGGTGGACAGAGACAGGATAAGGAGAAAAATGCCAGGCAAAGGGAGTTGAGGACATGGGAAGGGTGGCCCCGTGTGTGTATGTATGTGAAGGGCGGGGCGGTCAAGCCCTCCAGTGCCCCTTCCCACCACTCTTGATTTCTGCAGACCTCCCCCCCAAATCCTCCGCTCCCAGAGGAAAAGGTAAATTCCCACCCACAACTGGGGCTCTGCCCTCAGGGCCCTTCACCGTGCCCTGAGAGCTCAGGAGCAGGAATGCTGGAACCCTGGGCCTCCCCACGAGGACCCCCTTTGCCTTTGGGTCTCCTTCCTTTTCATCCGACTATTTGCTCACCTTCCCGCCCAGCCGTCTCCACTCCAACTCCAAATATGAGAAGGCCGGAGACACCCAGGTAAAACCAGAGACACCCAGGTAAGAACACAGAGGCACCCAGTTTGACTCAGAGACACCTAGTTAAGTGCATCCTAACCAGCAGAGACCAAGTTTTGTATGTTTTAAGGTTGCTGGATAAAATCCAGGATGCCTAGTGCAACTTGAAGGTCAGACTTTTTCCTGTGAGTATGCCCCGACTGTTGCACAGGACACCCACTTAAAAAAAAAAAGAAAATACTGTTTTTCTGAAATTCAAATTGACCTAGGTATTTTTTCTTCTTTATCTGCTAAATCTGGCAAAGGAAGGGTATTTCTCTTCTTTTCCTGAATTTCAGACTCTTGGAATTTTGCATTCCTCACCTACCCTCCCCCCACACACACACACCCCTCTACCCTGCAACCAGTTTCCTTCCTTCGTTTTTCTGGTGGAGATTTGGCTTCTCCTTGGACCTGTGCTCTTTTTAATTTCCCTCCTCCCCTGGGTTTTATTTACTTTAGCAAAGTCACCCTGGGTCTCCATTTCAAAGTCTTTGATGTTATTATCCGAGACTGGGGTTTAGGCAGCATAAGTTTTTAGAAAGGTTTCTTCAGGACACTGGAAGGAAATTAAACCTTGGAAAATATGCTTGACTTTTTTTTTTTTTTTTTTTTTCCTTTCTGAAAAGAAAGTCTGTGCATCGAGCTCCCTTCTGGTCACAGGAGCACGAACAGTGGCGTTAAGGCCAGAAAGCTCTTCTCCAAAGCTGCCACCAGCTGCGGCCCCGGCCATTGAGAGGTTTGTCTCCAGCTGTCATGCTGCTGTCTCAGGGTTTCCATTCTCAGCTGAATTCATTCAAAGAGGCCCCGAAAGTGTGGGCTCAGAGGGATCTGAGAAGCCAGCCGGGCCAGGGCTTCCCCAACCACTGTGTGCACACAGATCACCGAGGGAGATCTGGCCAGTCTCATGCTCGGTCTGACCTAGTTTCATCAATTTGAGATCAGTGGAGGGGGGACGCAGGCATCACGATTTTTAAAAGAACTCCCCAGATGATTCTAGTTTGAGATTCAGGGAACCAGAGCAGTGCTTTGCAGTGGCTGTCGGGAGCTGGGGATGGCTGAGACAATGCGGTGGTGCGTGACCCTCTTCCACTGGGCATCCCCTGCCTTTGGCTCCCCAGTCTCCCACAGCAGGAGCTGGCTCCCCCTTTCCTGGCTTCTAATCTTGTTTCTCTTCTCTGTTCCTCTGCGGTGCTTCCTGGGATCAACTCCCAAATAACGTGCTTGCACTTAAATCCTTCTCTCCTAGTCTGCTTTGGGGAGATCTCAGTTTAGGGGTGGTCATGCTTGCCCATGGACCACTTCGTAGTTTAAAATGTGATTTCTCAATCTAACAGACTGTCCAGGATGGCAGAACACCCAGTTTGGGGAGCCAGGTAGGAAACTAAGCCAAATCTTAGCTCTGTGGCTTAGACATTCTAAGTTATTGTGGGTACATGGCAGAGTATTATCAGTTTTAGAAATGTAACTTGGTACTTTCCGAGTCTGGGTTCTTCATCTCTATATTGGGTTAACAGCTGCGTATTAGGGTGATTGAAGAGAATACAATGAAATAGTAACTGGAGAAGAAATAATAGGCTCGGTGTCCGTAGCTCAGTAGTTAGGGCACTGGCCACATACACCAGAACTGGTAGGTTCAAACCCGGCCTGGGCCTGCTAAACAACAATGACAACTACAACAAAAAAATAGCCAGGGTGTTGTGGTGGGCGGCTGTAGTCCCAGCTACTTTGGGAAGCTGAGGCAAGAAAATCATTTAAGCCCAAGAGTTCGAGGTTGCTGCGAGCTGTGATGCCACAGTACTCTACCAAAGGCAACATAGTAAAACTCTGTCTCAAAAAAAAAAAGAAAAAAGAAATAATACTAATGTCCCTACTTTCCCTTCCCTGTAGTAGCATTAATATTGGATATCCATGCCCTTGCATGGCCTCATGGTGGCAGAATGTACTTCCTGGCCCTTGGCCTTGGTCTTAGCCATGTGGCTGGCTATGGCCAATAGGATGACCTTGGTTGGGTCACATCAACTCACTTGCCTTATCTAAATCCAGAACAGCAGACATGATGCCAGTGAAAGCTTGAGTGGACTTGTGCTGTTAGCTTTGTTCTTGCACTTTTCTCTTATACAGAAAATCAATCTTTATGTAGCTGCTGGTGTTCCAGAAGTATGGGGAATATATTAAGCAGATTTGAGCCCAGCTTAGATCAGCCAAATTCCACTTAACCTGCAGATGATACATGCCACTGAGTTTTGTTATGCAGCTTTATTATGGAAATCACTGACAGATACCCTATTTGCAAAAACAGCTAGCACAGGGCTTGGCACTTTGTAGAGGTCCAATAAATGCCAGTTCCTGTCTCTCCCCATCACATGGGAGCCAAGACAGTTTGCTGGTTCTTGTCTCCCCCATCAGACTTCTAGATCAAGACCTCGGATGGGAGCTTCTGTTGACAGCGGAGTCCTGCCCACACCCTTTCCTAATGTGGCTGCCAGTACATCTCTGTTATAAAGGTGGGGAACTTTATAACAATATCAGCTTATCCACAGCCCCTCTTTCAAAGCAAGCAAATACACCTTGCCTGGTCCCTGTGGATCTGGTCAGCCAGTCACTAAATGGCAGCTGCATGCCTACTGTGCCTAATGGGCCCACCAAGTTCATCTGATGGTGTGAGCCCTCAAGTTCCTTAGGATCCAGTTAGAGAGACCAAATCAGCTGCATGGGGTGGGGATAAGGGAATGGTTTGGAGGTCAGATGGACCTGTCTTTTCCTAAGCTTTCCTAGACCTCCCACTATAAAGACCTTGCTCCTATAATCTGGTCCTTCCTATTCTACCTGCCTTCATTAATGATAATTCTGATATAATAGTCAATATTTTAAAATAGTAATTGCTTATCAGACATGATGGTAGGTGCTTGACATATATATTTGTTTAAAGGTCAATACACCTAAGGAAGATTATGTTAATACTTCATTTACAAAGTGTCTAATGATTTTGAGTTGCATGTGAGTCAAAGTTCCAAAACCCTGATTAATTATAAAAATATATTTTAAAAGATTCGACAATGAACTTTATCCCGGAAATGAGAACAATGTAAACTAAATATTGTACCCTCATGTTAATTTGAATAAAGTTTTAAAAATAAGATTCAATACATTATTATGATGTAAATAATTGGATTATCCCTATTTTACATATAAGGAAATTGAGGCCCAGAAAGATTTGGTCAGTTTATAAATGGCCCAGGCCCATCTGACTGGCTGACCAGGTCCAGAGGACCAGGCAAAGTATATTCCTGTTAGTGGCAGGGCTGGCCCTCTTGCAGAAGCAGCCGACTTCTTGGGAAGACCCTGTGTTTTCTGTTTGCAGCAACCACCAGCCACACTGGACCAATGCCTACGTCCTCTTTACTTCTGCTCAGTCTTGGGAGTTCCGCAGATTTCCCAGACACACACCATATCTCTGGGAATCCCAGGAAGCATCCGGATCCTTTTGGTTGCAAGCAACAGAAGCCATGTTTGGGCTCTGGTGACCTTTCTCTATAATTCTCTTATCTGCCCTCTTCTACAGCTTCACTTTATTTTCCAATAGCTTCCCCTGTGTTCCAAGCCAGCACGCACCGCCCTCCCCACCATGACTGTGTCTGTGTTCCCAGCTTCAGGGTAACTGGGTCACCTCTAGACAACTTCCTGTGGCATTCCCTGGGAATTCAATTTGCTAAATGACTTCAGTTTGGGTTATTTGTACCAATCACTGTAGCAAGCTAGTTAGGACTTGCTGAAACTGGCTTACCCCAGCCAGGACCCCCAAAGCACCTGGGGTGGGGATAGGTTGAGACACACACCATCTTCTTGGTGGCCAAGTGGTGGAGGAGGGGTGGAAGGATGTTTGGAAGCAACCACAAGTGTACACAGAGGGTGACGTGCAGAGGAAGGGGTGGACGGCAGAGAGGCTGTAGGAGGGGCCTGAGCATCTAAGTTGATTCTCAGACAAGGCAATGTCCTTTCATAGCCTGTCCTCTGAGGCTCTTGTCATTCTGTCCGCCCCTGGCAGAATGACTCTTTTTCCTATGTAGGAAGAGTTGTCCACTCCGCCGTGTCTACAGGGGAGAGGGTTCTTTTGAAATAGATCCCGGGACAAGGACTCAAGTGTGTGTGATCTTCTAGGGAGGTGCTCCCAGGGGAAACTGGAAGAGGCCTGAAGGAAGCCCAGTCAGGGGTGAGCTCAGGAAAAGCCCAACAGTTTGCTTCAGCTGAGGACACCTCAGAACCTGAACCTGAGGCAAGCAGGCTGGCTCTTAGTCATGGGCCAAGGATTACAGGTGTGGGAGGAGAACAAACATTTCTGAGCACGTTAGGTTCACAGTCTGTCCAAGCAAGAGGACCCCCAGGTACACACTGCAGGAAACAAAAGCACCACAGATCTGGGAGGTGTTGGATTACGAAAAAGGTAAAAAGGAATCTGAGGGATGGGCCCCATCAGCCAGGGGTCACCAACTCCGGCCCCCAGCCTCCACTCTACTATCAGACATGCTGCTCGGCCCGCAGGGTGCTGACTGCTCAGTACCTTAAAGCTTCTGAATTCGTTGCCAACATTTACATCTCAGGCAATTTTTACACAAAAATCCAGGTCTCTAGCTCCCTTTGAGAAATCTGAGTTGTTATCTGAGGTCTATGTATCTGCATGGCCACAGTTGGGGGCTGCCACAAAGGATGTCTGACTTGAGCAATTTCACCTGGTGGCTCTGATGCCACAATCCCTACCAGTCCCTATTGTGCCCCCAATAGAATTGTTCTTACAATGAAACTAGAAAAAAGAGAAAAAAATTTTTGTGCCAACATCTCTTTAAGTGGAGGAAAAGTACATTGTCTGAGGACGGTTACCACAGACAAGCTGTGTCTGTATCTGAAGAACACGGCCCAAGATGCCATCAGGAGGTCTCTGTTGTGGTGCCCGCTGGGCCTCTCCTGCTACAAGGCAGCCGAGTCCCCTGCCAAACTCTTGCTTTTCCACTGAGATCCAGCTGTGCTGCCTCCCCTCCCCCGCCCGTACCATTTTGTTAAAAGCAGCTGTTTTTCCCTTTCCAACTCTCCCAAGTGCTGATTTCATCTCTTTCCCGACAAAAGTTTGGAGCCAGGAGGGAAATGGTTTGGCAGATCGCCAACATGCAGTGGGAGGAAGAAGACAGCGTGGAGAAGGCAGATGTGGATCAGAGATCCGGGTCGGGGGGGACCGGGCTCTGAGGCCCCCCGAGACAAGAAGGCCCTGGGGTCCCGGCGGGGCGCAGGGCTCCCGGGAGCTCGCTCCTCAGAGCTGCTCTCAGCAGCATTAGCTGGGGGTGGGGCCCTGGGATTTCCATTCTCAGTTCTTCTCTTTGGTGTAGCTGGAGAGAGGTGAGGCGCCAGGGGCCGCCTTGTCCCCCCCAGCTTGGCTTCTGAGCGCTGGTGCTGCCGCAGGCCGTGCTGGGCGGGGACGGAAAGCCAGAGACCAAACTCAAGGACGTGGTCAGCAAGGCAAACAGGCTCAGGACCAGCGGGCCCCTTCCCAGGGGAGTCTCATCCTCCCTGCCGCCGCCACCCCCAGACACACAGACCCCTAGTTCTCCTCCTCCGAGACACCCTCCCCGCCCAAATGAGCTGAGGCAACATCTTTGACCGAGTTCTGGAAAAATTCCGTTCCCCTTAACCAGTCCAAAAAAAGGCTTGAAAATTTCCAGCGAGAGCACTTTAAGGGGAAAACCCGACTTGAGACACTGGTGAGTTTACAGAGTGTAGATTTCTGAGCCCAACTTGACCTGCCGTCTCCTGGAAGGTCCGCTTGGGGCCCTTGTGAAGCGGGTGTCCATTCCTGGGGCCCAGCAGCACAGGCAGACTGGCGGTGGGGTGGGACTGGGGGTCCTACTACCAGCCGGCTGGAGGCCTCAGGGCTTCCCGGGGGAGGGGGCTGGGCCCTGCTCTTCGTCTGGGAGGAGGCTCTCCACACCCCTGCTCTGACTGGCCTGAGCCTGGCCCCCTCAGCAGTTCCCTGATTTCCTTCACGAGGAAGGCCCTGAATGTCCTTCTTCACCCTTCTGGAAGTCACCGGCTCCTAGCCTAGGCTGAACACCACCCTTCACTCCCTCCAACACCCCACCTCTACACCGCCCCATCTCTCTCTGCCTGCGCAGTTTGCCCAAAGCACACCCAGAGGCTTCCAGGCTGGCTGTGCCCTGGAGTGGCCACCGTCCTCTGGATCCGCCCACTGGTCAGCACAGGCACCCTGGGGCTCCATTTCCATACCTGCATCACTGTTGAGGTCCCTTTGGCATTTGGTTTCTGAATGAAGGGACTGGACTTATCCTTGGGGAAGCCATGGCTGACCTTTCTGAGTGTAACAGGTTTATATATATTTTGAGATAGTCTCATTCTGTTGCCCCAGTCTAGACTGCTGTGGCATCATTGTAGCTCACAGCAACCTCAAACTCCTGGCCTCAAGTGATCCTCCTGTCTCAGCCTCCTGAGTATCTGTTTTTTCCGTTTTTAATTCTATTTTTCTATTTTAGATGGGATCTTGCTTTGCTCAGGCTGGTCTCAAACTCCTGAGCTCAAGTAATCCATGCTCCCATCTCAGCCTCACAGAGTGTTAGGATTACAGGCGTGAGACACCACGCCTGCCCTAGAAATATTGTTTGGAAAATAGGTGAGACACATGTGTATTAATGGAACCAAACACAAAAGATAAATGGCTTTCATCACTATCTCCCTTTACCCTCTGCAGCCACAAATCTGCCTTGCCCATCTTCCAGAGGTATTTTATGCAAATATATATAAAGATACATATAGACAAACAGATGTAGGCTTTATTAATATAAATATATTAGCAAATTAATATACAAGTATTTTGCAGATCATTTCACATCAGAACAAAGTGTTTCTTCATCTAAAAAAGTGGCTGTGAGTATCCCCTGTTGGGCTGTACATTGATTTAACCAATTTCTTATTGTCAGGCACTTGGGTTGCTTCCAATCTTGCTCTCTCAGAAAGCACTGTAACTAGACTGTCTGGCACGTGTGCCGTCTGCCTGCAGGATAGATCCCAGAAGTGGAATTGCTTGGCCAAAAGATATGTTCATTTAAAATTTTTATAAATATTGTCAAAATTCCCTCTAGAGATTTTGTACTGATTTTTTGCTCCTATCAAACAACATCTGAGTATGTCTGTTTATGGCCTCATCAGCACAGAATGCCATCAAACTGTTTGCCAGGCTAAGAACTAAACATAATTGCTATGCAATAGTAACTATAATCTTTGCTTTTAACACAAACATGGTCAAGCATCTTCTCCTATGTTTAAAAGCCATCTGTAGATTCATTTCTATGAGCTTTGCTCTGGTTCTTTTTTGCCATTTTTTCCTGTTGGGTTATTGGTCTCTTTCTTATTGATCTCTAGATACGTTTTATATATTAAGGACATTGGCCTTTGCCAACCGCATGTTATAAACACAGTTTATGCTCGCTGTTTGTCTTTTGGCTTTCATTTAACATTTGAATTAAAAGCTTTTGTACAATCAAATTTATTATTTGAAAAATGCCTATCGGGTTTTGTGTTCTGCTAAGAGAAATTATTCTCACTTTGAGATTATAAAAAAGTATTTTAGGCTCGGCGCCTGTGGCTCAACGGGCTAAGGCGCCAGCCACGTACACCTGAGCTGGCGGGTTCGAATCCAGCCCAGGCCCACCAAACAACAATGACAGCTGCAACCAAAAAATGGCCAGGCTTTGTGGCGGGCACCTGTAGTCCCAGCTACTTGGGAGGCGGAGGCAGGAGACTCGCTTGAACCCAGGAATTGGAGGTTGCTGTGAGCTGTGATGCCATGTACTCTATCCAGGGTGACAGCTTGAGGTTCTGTCTCAAACAAAAAAAAAAAAAAGTATTTTATATTTTCTAATGCTTTTATGGTTTCAGTTTTAAGAATTCAGTTTCTGGGGCGGTGCCTGTGGCTCAGTGGGTAGGGCGCCAGCCCCATATACTGAGGGTGGTGGGTTCGAACCCTGCCCCGGCCAAACTGCAACAACAATAACAAAAAAAATAGCTGGGCATTCTGGTGGGTGCCTGTAGACCAAGCTGCTCGAGAAGCTGAGGCCAGAGAATTGCTTAAGCCCAGGAGTTGGAGGTTGCTGTGAGCTGTGATGTCACGCACTCTACTGAGGGCGATAAAGTGAGACGCTGTCTCTAAGAACAAAAAAAAAAAGAAAGCAAAA
Organism: Perodicticus potto; assembly: GCA_963574655.1. Lineage (NCBI taxonomy): Eukaryota > Metazoa > Chordata > Mammalia > Primates > Lorisidae > Perodicticus > Perodicticus potto. The sequence continues at coordinate 19,241 of CAUYRH010023390.1, forward strand.
GCAGTTTCTGATCCATCTGGAATTTATTTTGGTATGAGGGATAAGGTAGAGATTCAGCTTTAATTTTTCCCAGATGACCACCCACTCAGCCCAATGAATAGGGATGTTTTGAATAATCCATTCTTTCTCCACTGATGGAGATTATGAATTGGATGTCCTTTAAGTTTGTCTTTGTTATGTACAGTCATGTGTCACTCAATGACAGGGATAAGCTCTGGGAAATGCCTTGTTAGGCAGTTTCTTCATTGTGCCAATATTATTGAGTGAGTTCACACAGACCTAGGTGGTATAGCCTGATACACACTCAGGCCATATGGCAGAGCCTACTGCTTTGAGGCTACCTGCACAGCAAGTTACTATACTGGATACTGTAGGTCAATGGTCCCTAACGTTTTTGGCACCCGGGACCGGTTTCATGGAAGACAATTTTTCCATGAATGGAGTGGCGGGATGGTTTTTTTTTTTTTTTTTTGTAGAGACAGAGTCTTACTCTATCACCCTCAGTAGGGTGCTGTGGCATCACAGCTCACAGCAACCTCCAACTCCTGGGCTTAGGTGATTCTCTTGCCTCAGCCTCCCGAGTAGCTGGGACTACAGGCGCCCACCACCACGCCCGGCTCTTTTTCTGTTTGGCAATTCGGCCGAGGCCGGGTTTGAACCCGCCACCTTTGGTATATGGGGCCGGCGCCCTACTTGATGAGCCACAGGCACCACCCAGGAATGGTTTTGATATGAGTCTGCAAGCCATTGATTTACCATGGTCTCTGTGCAGTCAGTCCTCTCGCTAATGATAATCTGGTTGCAGCCGTCATTGTTGTTTGGCGGCCCCGGCTGGATTCGAACTTGCCTGCTCAGGTGTATTTGACTGGTGCCTTAGCCGTTTGAGCCACAGGCACCGAGCCAACTAATGATAATCTGTATTTGCAGCTGCTTCCTCGGCTCCATCTCCAACCATCAGGCATTAGATTTTCCTAAAGGTGCACAGAACCCAGATCCTTCACGTGCGCAGTTCACAGTAGGGTTTGAGTTCCTACGAGAGTCTAATGCTGCTGATCCGACAGGAAGTGGGGCTCAGTCAGTGACGTGAGCAGTGAGCAGCAGCTGTAAATACAGATGAACTGTCCCTCACCTGCCTGTGTGGCTATGGACCATTCCACAGCTATAGGTGCTTATAACACAATGGCATTTGTGTATCTAAACATATCCAAACATAGAAAAGGCATGGTCAAAATATGATTAGAGCCAGGTGCACTGGCACATGCCTGTAGTCCTAGCTACTTGGGAGTCAGAAGCAAGAGAAACTCTTGAGCCCAGGACTTTGAGTCTAGCCTGGGCAACAAAGTGAGACCCCATATGGTTTTGTTTTCTTAATATAGTAGAACAGTTAAAAACTGGTACACATATATAGGCCACTAACCGTGAAGGGAGCTTGCAGGATTGGAAGTAGCTCTGGGTGAGTCAGCGAGTCAGTGGTAAGTGCATGTGAAGGCCTAGAACATAATTCTTCACTTAAGCTATATTAAATTTATGAAAATGCATTTCTCTTTCTCCAATAATAAATTCACTTTAGCTTACTCTAATGTTTTTACCTTATAAACGTTTTTGTTTTTTGAAAACAAGTCTCACTCTGTCACCCTGTATAGAGTGCAGTGGTGTCATAGCTCACAGCAGCCTCAGATTCCTGGGCTCAGGCGATCCTCTTGCCTCAGCCTCCTGAGTAGCTGGGACTACAGGCACCTACCACTATGCCCAGCTAGTTTTTTCTATTTTTAGTACAGACAAGGTCTTGTTCTTGCTTAGGTTGATGAGCAATCCACCCACTTTGACCTCCTACAGTGCTAGGATTACAGGCCTGAGCCAGTCCCACTGGCCTACTTTATAAACTTTTAATTTTTTTTTAAACTTTTTGATACTTTTGTAATAACACTTGGCTTAAAACACAAACATATTCTACAGCTGTACAAAAACATTTTGTTTCTTTATACCCTTATTCTATATGCATTTTTTTTCTATTTTTAAATTTTTCTATTTTATTTTCTAAAATTTTTGTTAAAAACTAAAACATGAACACACACATTAGCCTAGGCCTACACACGGTCAGGATCATCACCATCACTGTCTTCTACCTCCACATCTTGTCCCACTGGAAGGTCTTTAGAAGCCACAACACCCACGGAACTGTCACCTATAATAACAATGCCTTCCTCTGCAATACCTCCTGATCCACCTGCCTGAGGTTGTTTACAATTAACTCTTTTTATAAGTAGAAAGAATGCACGCCAAAATAATGATAGAAAGCATAGCATAGTAAATACATAAATCAGTAACATAGTCATTTATTGTAATAAAGTATTATGTACATAATTGTACGTGTTAGTCTTTTTTTTTAGTAGACAAGATTTTGCTTAGTTGCGCTGGCATGAGGCTATGGCATGATCATGGCCCACATTGACCTCAAACTCCTGAGCTCAACAATCCTCCTGTCTCAGCCTCCAGAGTAGCTGGGACTTCAGGCTCCTGCCACGACGCCTGGCTAATTTTTCCATTTTTGGTAGCGATGGGGGTCTCATGGTGTTGCTCAGTCTAGTTTCAAACTTGTGACCTCAAGGGATCCTCCCAAGTCTCTCCCACAGGTGAGAGCCTGTCTTAGACTTTTATATCACTGGCAGCCCAGTAGGTTTGTCTAAACCAGTGTCGCACAAACACGTGAGTAACGCGCTGTGCTAGGGTGGGCGAGATGGTGGTGACATCACTGGGTGACAGGATTTTCAGCAGTTCTGGAGGAGGTACAGGCCACGCCTGACCGCATTAGGGGAGGGGAGGAGGGCTGCTGGGAGCTGCCATGGCCTCGGCTCCATCTTCTTGAATAGAGCAGTTCAGAGTCCAAACTTGCTAACTCAGTGGTAGAGGCACAGAAGGAGGCAGCTTGGTGACATCTGTCACCGCTCAGCTCACCTCCTGGCCCCCAGCCTGCACCGTGCTCCTTTCAGTCCCCGGCCCTCCTCGCCCTCCCCAGGTGCTCTGTGGTCTGTAGCTTCCCCCCCTGGTTGCCCTGGTTGGCTTTTCCGTGGACCTAGGGCTCCGTGGGCTGTCATGCGTGGGGCGCGTGTGGGGTGCATGTGGGGTGCATGCTGTAGTTGTGAGAGCACGCTTTGTGGTGGGTACTCGTCCTACCTCATTTTAGGGATGAAGAAAACTGGGCTTGGAGAGATTAAGCCCCCTGCCCACCTGTGAATAGTGAGTGCAGGATTGAACATAGTTCTGAGTCCAGGGCCTGAACACCTAACTACCTAGGGTGCTGTCACCACAAAGAGGTCACCTGCTCTCCTCGCAGGGGCCAGGGTGGCCCTGACTGCAGGCCACTGTGACCCCGAGATCCTCGTCCTCAGCAGCCCCAGCTCTCTGCATCTCCTGGAGTCTCAGGACCCCTATCTCCCCGCCCCTCAAGGGTCTTACTTAGCCAGCCAGAGCCCCCTCCCTGGGCCTGCATCTTCCTTTTGCTTCTCAGGTGTGCAAAAAGCTTCCTTTCAAGAGACTCACGTCAACATAGCCGGCAATGAGTTTTAGTTTTCATTATGTCCGGTTTTACGAGTAAAAGGCTCCTTAGTGGCTGGTCCAACCTCTGGATTCAGTGGCCAAGCCAACTGCTACCTGGATGCAGGGGAGTGGCGTCGTGCAGGGGGTCGGCATCGCTGTGTCCCCAGGTTCCAGGCTGGCAGCCCTCAGCCCCCCCCAATGCCATGCTCTCTTTTGAAAGGCACCTGGGTAATGGCTTTTTCTTCCTAAATCTGCACTTATCCAAAGAAAGATGACTTTAGCTTGGCATGTGAAAAAGGTCAGGACGTTACACTGTTGGAAATGTTTACATGCTTGGAAAGAACCGAAAATTCTCTGAATATGTAGCTTCTCCAGCCTCTCCCTGGCTCAGTGTTTCACCCATTTTGTGAAGTCAAAAGTAAGTGATTTTACAGACTAAGCGGGAGGGATTTGTTTTTCTTTAAAATACAAAGGAAGAGTTACAATGGCCCTTGAACATGCCAGCACTCTCTTTTTTTTCATTGATAAACAATGGTTTAAAAAGTGTCCTCATTTTATGTGAATCTGAATTTTCCCTGACTTCTCACTTTGAAATATTTTAAGCCATAGAAGAATTGCGATAAAAATGATTAAATTTACCAACAGTTAACATTTTTGCCACATTTGCTGTGTTTCTTTCTGTACAAACATATATGTTGCTCAAAAAATATCAGTCATCTCTGTAGCCTGCCCCTGCCTTCCTCCTTCCCTCCCTCCCTCCCTTCCTTCTTTTTCTGTCTCTTCCTCTCCCTCCTTTTCTTTCCTTCTTTGTCCTCTCCTCTTCTTCTTTTTCTTAAATATTTGAGAATAAATTGCAGACATCTTGATATCTTACCCAGATATTTCCATATGCCTCTTCTAAGATGACGAACATTCTCCCGCACTCCCATACATGGACAAAACGATTATCACACTCACATTTAACCTAAGTACAAATCTGGTCTCAGCATGGCCCATCTGTCCAGGACCCAACCAAGACCTGTCCCCTGCCATTGTCCTCTGTTTAATCTCCTCCCATCCTTGTCTCGAGTGACCTTGACATCAACATGTTCAGGACATTTGTTTGGCAGAATGTGCCTTAATTTGGATTTGAGTATTGTTCCTTAGGAAGAGGGTCAGGCTTGTATTAATCTGTTTTCTGTTGCTACAACTGAATACTCAAGACTGGGTAATTTATGAAGAAAAGAAATGTATTTTTTACCATTACATGGGCTGGCAAGCCCAAGGTCAAAGTTCTGCACCTTGTAAGGCCTCTTGCCGGTGGGGACTCACTCTACCGAGTCCCAAGGGCATCCCAGGCCAGGGGCAAGAGCCAGAGCCAAATTGGCTTTTTAAGCTGACTCACTCTTGTGAAAATGGGCCCACTCCCCAGACAATGCCTTCATCCATTAACCGTGCATTCAGGTAAGCAGAGACCCGATCTCTTCTCAAAGGCCCCACCTCTTAACATGACCACATTGGGGATTAAGTTTCAAAATGAGTTTCAAAGGGGACACTCAAATCACAGCAAAGGTAAACTTTGGGGGGGGTGTAGGATGAATCATAATTTTAATTTTAATTTTAGTTTTGAATAGCCACTGCACTCACACACTAACTTCCGAAGTCCAGAAGTTATAAAAATATATGTATATGACAGTGCTTCCTTCCTTCCCTGCCCCAGTCCCCTTCCCAGAAGGCCATCTGTGTTTCCAGTTCTTGTGTCTCCCTCCAAAGATACATGAGGGAATGTTTCATGGTGCTGCCATGTCTTGGGCCCGATAGTTCAATGGGTGAGTGTGTCTGCCTGTGTCCTTCCCTTGCCTGGAGACCTGTGAGGCTCTTGGAAGGCAGGGCAAGGTCTCGCTTGGAAGGTGAGACACAGGCCCTGGTGCTCCGGCCCCACCCACCTCGCAGCCTCACCTCTCCTCTCTCTCTGGCCTAGATTATCCTGTGGTCCCTTTTCTAGCCCCCATAGACCTTGAACCCACAGTTCCCTCTTTTTGGAAACCTCCTGCTTTCTTTCACCCCACCAGCTTCTTGTTCTCTGGCACGACGTCTCAGTCCACAGCCATTTCCTCTGGGCAGCCATCCTGGGCAGGGCCACATCATGGGGTATCACCCTCTCGGGACACCCTGTCCCCTCTCTTTGCTCCACAAGGGAGGAGCCACTTCTAAACTGGGCCCTAAAGCGGTGCCTGGCGCATCACATTAGTAACCGCCTGTGGAGAGAACGAATGTGCTTGTGAATCCTTCCATCATGGCAGGAGGGGCCAGGGCGGGTGGTGGGGGCTGGGGTGGGAGTAAAGGACCCAAACCCTGGGGGCTGGCTGCCAGAGAAGGTGCTCCATGGTGGTCCAGCAATAGCAGGTTGAGCCCAAGTCCAGGTAAAGGAGCCAAATATCCCCAAGGAGGACAGTGGTCAGCCATGAAGCCCGCTGGACATTAGCCAGTGGATAATAGCCTGGAAAGCTCCCAAGATGGGAGATGGGAGAACCAGGAATGAGGGACCCTAGTGAACAAGGAGGGAGACGCAGGCCCTCAGGTGAGGTGGGCTTGGGTGTGGCTGTTTGTTCTGGAGAATCACTCAAGAATGTGGTGGGGGCAGGTGTGTGTGTCAGTCAGGGCCCTGCCACTGGGGAGGCCTCACAGGCAGGGCTGGGGCCCACAAGGCTTAAAAGTTCTCCCTGGATGTCTGCAGCCAGCCTATAGGCCACCAAGGGGAGAGACCACGAGTTTGACCCCCCAGAGTTCTACAATGTCCCTTGGGCCAGGAAAGGTTTTTTTATATTTTTGAGACAGAGCCTCAAGCTATCGCCCTGGATAGAGTGCTGTGGCATCACAGCTCACAGCAACCTCCAATTCCTAGGCTCAAGCAAATCTCTTGCCTCTGCCTCCCAAGTAGCTGGGACTACAGGCGCCCGCCACAACGCCCGGCCATTTTTTGGTTGTAGCCGTCACTGTTATTTGGCAGACCCAGGCTGGATTCGAACCCGCCAGCTCAGGTGTACATGGCTGGTGCCTTAGCCTGTTGAGCCACAGGCGCAGAGCCACATCGTGTATATGTTAACATACCATATTTCTAAAGCCCAAAATGTCAACATTTTCAGTCTCCTTAAACTAGAAAAATTCTCTTCAAGAGTACTACAGAAGTAACAGCTTGAGAAAGTAAAAAAATCTCACCAAGATAGAATATATGTGTATAAGGAAGGAATTTTTAAAATTATTCATATAGTTAATATTTCAAAACTAATTCCTTCTCTAGCTTTAATAAGAAGAAAATCTTTTCTCCAAATTGGAAGTAAATTTTTTACTGTTTTCTACTGATTATAAATTTCAAAGTAATAATAACTCGAATTTACCTAGTAATTATTACAGTATATAATGTAAAAAGTATATCTAGCTAACTTTGTATTTCCTTAAAGTAGCCCTAATTTAAATAATGCTTCCTCTTCTGGTTATTCTGTAATTAGCGTTTATTATACATTAAATTATATCTAAAGATTTCTAGAGCATCTGTCCTATTTTGTTTACATTTGGAATAGTGGTTCTCTATTTGCTTTTTGATCTGATACTTTAGTGTCACTCTTACATCTTTATTGTTCTTTTAAAAAATATGTTTACAAATGTATAATTTCTGTATAACATCCTATTTTCTTTTTATAAGACTATGATCGAACTATATATCTTATTCTGCAACTTTTCTACTGAAGACAGATTACTGATGTATTTCTGTCAATCCTTCTATGCCAATCTCCCTCAATTTTTAATGACAGTCTATGTATTTTACATTTTAATATTGATTGCACATGGATTATTTATATATTTACAGGCTATAAAAGATAAAATAGTAAAGCAAAAGCCTAAGAATTCCTAGTGAGCTTAAGAAATAAAATATCACCAGTAATTCCAATACCCCAAGTGACTCTCACTTTTCTCCTCCTGACTTCCACAAGAAGACTTCTTTCTAATTTTGCCACATATACAAAACAGCATTTTCTGGTTTAGTATACTTTTGAACTTTATATAAAAGGAATAATACTGTATGTATGCACCTGACCTGCTTCCTCCCAATTTTTAGATAATTCATGTTGATGCATATAGTCACAATTAATTTATTTCCACTGCTGTATGCCGAATAGTAATTCTCTATTAATACACCAGCATAATATTCGGGGTGGCCATAAAGGTCGTGTGCAATTTAAAAATAGTAATTGCACACAAACTTCATGGCCACCCTGTATATTTCCATTCTTCTGCTTGATGTATTTTTTTTTTAAATCGTTACCAATTTCATTTTTCCAAAGAAACTCATGTTAAAAATACCTTCTGGATAGGTTCTAAAATATCTATGTTTTAAAATACATATAAATCAGAAATATTTTATTCTTTTGCTCATTTAAAAGTACCTACAGGCAATGTGTATATGTAAAATAACACAATTGTTACCAAAAATGTAAAACAATAAAATCAACAAATCAGGAAGAGTTCTCTGACACATGGGTGATGCTCTTCAAATATCTGCTGAATGAACTTACAGCTTATAACATGTATGCTGCAGAATCTGTGAAAAAATGTTCAGAACAGATAAGCTGAAGGAAGCAGATTCAAGAAATACCTATTATGTATCAAATTACAGACTCTGTGTATATAAGATATGTAATGTATAAACATACATAATGTACATTTTTAAGTAGTCATTCAAGAGGCACTTTTTGTTTTTATCAAAGAGACAGTAAAAGTGTTCTGCAAATCCCAAATACCTCATACTGTTAATCTCAACATTGTTTTTAGTAAGAATCCTAGACCAGCTTAGAATTGAGAGAAAGAGGTATAATCAGGCTCAGAGGCAACATGGCCTCTGGCCCTAACTTTTATGTCATATTCCAAGAAATCCTTGTAGAAGGGGAAGTTGAAAACACTGGATGAGCACCTTCACTCTCAGTTCAATTAGATTAGCTGCTCTTTGATCTGTTTTATCTACTTTACAGAATTACGCTTAAAATGTCAACTAATATTAAATTCAAATACTACTGGTTACAGAAAATATCTCTAAACCAACAGATAACACAGTGTTTGAGCTCTAGATCTGCCATTTAACAGAATGGTGTGATCTTAATCCTTTACCTCTCTGATCTTCTATTTCTTCATTTAAAGAAAGAGGGGGATTGCCTGTCGTAGGTAATCTTTCAAATTTATTTTAGATCTAAGAAGTCTCTAATTTTCAATTAGGGTATGTCTCACCACATACTATATCAAACAAAAACTTCCAGAGTTAAGAGAAAAATTGCAGAAATCATCTACCTCAACCCATAGAAACAGTGATCAAAATCGTCTAAGAAGCTAGCTCACTGTACATACACAGATACATACCAGATCCAAAATACAATATGGCTTTCTTGGTCTTTTCAAAACTAATTAACCCCTGTCCAGCCAGAAAACTTCTAGCCTAAAATTATAGTCACACATGTACCTTTTCCATGATGGAGATCCTAGAACAATTTTCCTAATTCAAGAATTTTGCTGAAAGGAGAAAAGTGCTGTTAATAAAAATTTCTTTGAAAACACATTTGTCAGGCAGCGCCTGTGGCTCAAGGAGTAGGGCGCCGGCACTATATACCAGGGGTGGCGGGTTCAAGCCCAGCCCCAACCAAAATTGCAAAAAAAAAACACATTTGTCCATACCAGAGACTTGGCAGATTAGATCTTTACTTGGTAACAGTTTGAAAGAATTCTTTATGTATGTGTTAAGTGGTATTCATAAGAGAAAACAAGGGCTACTTACCCATGATCTTTTCTTAGTGCTTCTACAATGCTCAGCAATTCAATAATCTGGGCTCTAAGTTCATCCAGGGAATTTTTTTTCCCATCATCTGTTTCTAGTTTAGCTTTGATTTCTAATGGAGTTAGGAAAACAGGTGTATTTGATTTAGAAGCACTTGAAGGTGTTGAAAGGTAAACAGATGGCTGAAAACATAATAAAAAATGTTTTTCCAATTTTATTTAAGTTCAAAAGACTTTAACAGCAAGAACATAAACAAATAAAGTAATACTTCAAGATAAATGGTAAATTTAGAAATTCAAAAAACAGTGTGATGTTCCTAACTGGCAAAACCACCAGACTACCAAAGATTAAATTTGTAATCACTAGCAGTTTTTGTGGAAAATGACAATGGCTTTATTAAAAGAAGAAAAAAAATCCATCATCAGGTATATTTTATAGATGGTTTGCCCAGTGCAGATTCTAGAAGGAAGTATATACTAACATTATTAAGATGCTACTTTGTTCTTTGACATTAAATTCTTAACTGTTTAAAATATCCAAAGACTTTCTTTCTTTCTTTTCTTTTCTTTTTTTTTTTTGAGACAGTCTCACTTTGCTGCCCTTGGTAGAGTCCCATGGTGTCACAGCTCACAGCAACGCCAAACTCTTTGGCTCAAGCCATCCCCTTGCCTCAGCCTTCCAAGTAGCTGAGACTACAGGCATCTGCAACAAGCCCCGGCTTTTTTTTTTTTTCTTTTTTTGTAGACAAGGGGCTCACTCTTACTCAGGTTGCTCTGAAACTCCTAAGCTCAGATGATATACGCGCCCAGCCACAATAAGTTTCACTTAAAAGTAATTATGAGGAATTTATTCAGTTAATGAAAAAGGAATTAAAACAAGTCTGGCTTTCTTTTGGCATTTCACTAAAACAACAGCAAGTCACTCTAGTATAATTTCAATAGACTGATGACAGCTCAGATTAGATATGTTTAATAAATTGAAAAAGCAGCCAAAAATGCCCTGAAAGAAAACTGATGAGTAATTTAAGATGAAACATGACCTTTAAAATGTGTATCAACTGTGATAAAACTATGCATGAATGGACAGATACACAATATTCTGGCATTCATTCCAGTATGCACGGAATGCTTAATTATGGTGCTAAACACCAAGCCAGATAAGTAGTATACAAGTGATGATTTCTGACCTTACCAGCATATGTTTTGAGAAAATGAAAGATATACAGATCTATGACTTTAATCATATAAAATCTGTAACATATATTATTCATTTAAAATAATTTAAGCTCCTCTAAAAAAGGTCTGCAAAGAACACTGTGACTAAAGTTTAATAACTCAACTTTTCAGCAAGAATTATTTTATGTCTTGCCAGAAGAAATTTTTTTTTTTTTTTGGAGACAGAACCTCAAGCTGTCACCCTGGATACAGAGCCGTGGCATCACAGCTCACAGCAACCTCCAATTCCTGGGCTCAAGTAAGTCTCCTGCCTCTGCCTCCCAAGTAGCTAGGACTACAGGTGCCCGCCACAACGCCCGGCCAATTTTTTTTGGTTGCAGCTGTCATCGTTTGGCGGGCCCGGGCTGGATTCGAACCCACCAGCTCAGGTGTACGTGGCTGGCACCTTAGCCTGTTGAGCCACAGGCGCCAAGCCAGAAGAAATAATTCTTAAAGAGCACCTTAAATTCCTTAATTTTGAGGTTCACAAAGAATTTACAAATTATACAAATCTTAAACCATAATGCACCTCACCTTTGGAGAATAGCATGTATCCTTTTTAAATTCAGATAACTTTAGGTTGGCACTATCTTCTTTTAGTAGCTTCAAGATTTTTTCTGGGCTTTGAGTTGGCTAAATGATTTTTTAAAAATGAAGAGACAGAACAGACCAAAGAAGAAAAAGACAAGAAGCATATTGGTAATAGAATAAGTAATTTTTATGGCTTTGTTTTAGCTGATATTGTTCTGATATTCTATTATTGTTTACAGGATATTACAAACTTTCAAGCTGAATAACACATTTGCATATCCTGATGGCAAAAATGGATTGCCTCTTAGCAATAAAAATTTTCTCCATTTAGATAATTTAAAAGCACTATAGTGCTTAAGAGCTAATAGAGTAAAACCTCCATAGCTGACCACCTTCCTACACTGACCTAATTTTCATAGACTGGACATGCGCCACATGCACATACGAATAGAGAAGGCTTAGTTCCTTATGTTGACCACCATCCATGTGTTGACCAGTTTGTTACAGTCCCTTACAGAGATTCTACTGTATAATAACATTAAAGTACCACCACTATTCCAAGCAATGTAGAAAAGGCATTAAAAAATGTATGCATTTAAATGCTAAGACAAGTACTATAAACACTGAATATTTCAGGTGAGAACAAATTTTCTCAATCTTTCCTAAAATGGGTACCTGCTGCTCAAAAGTTGGATGGATAAACTGTTGTTGGACAGATAAACGGGTTCTCTCTTTGACCTTATGTTCTGTTCTCATGAAAATTGCTTATTTCTAATTCTGCAACATTCCATTCCAGGCCCTGTTGAAATGAACATCTCTCTCTCCCTATATCTCCCCTAAATACCAGCATTTGCCACTTGAGTATAACAGTTATCTTACTATTTTTTAAACTTTGATGGAGTTATAAATCCTCCTTTTTTTTTTTTTTAATCTTTAGATGGACTCTACATTTGCTAAATCCTCTATTTTATGACAATAAGTATAACTCACAGAATGTCCACCATTGAAGCGGCCTGGCAATCTTCTTCCAGGCATCTTCGGTCTATTTGCAGTGAGATGTAGCAAGTTTTCTGAGGAAGCTATGTCATCAAAATTTATAACATCTAGAGAATAAAAATAAACATTACTTACGTAACTGTACTCTTAAAAGATAAAAAATAATGTTTCAGAGTTTGGACAAACTATAAATTAAAAAAAACACCACTACTCTGAAGGACTCACAAATTTGACCTGTGCTTTTCATATGCATTTGGAAAACATATGCCCTTAAAAAAAAAATTCTCTTTACCTGATACATTTTATAGTTTTTGACTTTATTAATATAAAGTTACATTTTCAATAGACTAAGATGTCAACAAAAATTTCTTAAAGATAAATCTATACTACAAATTGTAGTAGCATAATAAGCTGTCATCTTAAATTCTTGCTTATAAAAAATGTTCTTAAACTCATAATGAATTACCAAATCAGAAAATTTACATGTAAAATTTGTTTTAAACTTCAAGTAATGGACTAATATTCAAATATTAAGAAGGATTCAACTGTATCTGCCACCTTGCTGCAATATATTTGCATTTCTCAATGTTAAGCAAATGAATGATTTAATGTGCTTTTATTTATGTATATATGTATGTGTACAGCATGTTACAGCTGGTACTCAAAACTTTACAGTTTGCTGCACCTCTGCTTAAACATTACCATGTTCAGGAATCATAAAATAGTCCTAAATCCAAGGTAAATCAAATAGCAAGGAAAAATGTTACATAGATTACCAACTTGCTTCCTTGACATCAAAAGCTGAATGTTTTTTAATGGAATAACTTGGGTTTAAAGATAATTCCAAGTAATTCATATCTCTGAAACAATGGCATGCTTTTGTCTAGATGATTTAGAAAATCTTGCTAATTTCTTTCACTCTGAAGCCCAGATATCTATATATGACACAAAAAACCTGAGAGTAAACTACAGATAGTTCCATTGTCAATTTAATCTTCCTTAGCCCAGATTCCAAACTCAGCAGATTAACCACAGCCATAATGTTCTAGGTCTGGATTTTATTCTTCACATTACCCTTTGCCTATCTAACTGGATTCAGATGTCCCAACTGAGACATCTGTCTCTTTTTTGTTTCTTAAAAGAGATCTGAAGATACACAACATTACTATCCTTAAAGTTTATTCATCAACTTTCATAGACAAAGTAATTGAGAGAATTTTTTTAAGGGATGGAGGACACAAAGGTTAGAGAAAAAGAGACATTGCTATTTGGCAATAAGCATTTTATAACAACTAGAAGTTTATTTGTTGACTACTATTAGATTTTTTTTCCATCAGTTACTTTGTGTGTACTATCTTTGATCAAGTCACTAAGCTAATTCATCAAATAGACGTTCTAGTATGCTCAGTTTAATTTTTGAGTCTTTGTTTAAATATTTAGAAGTAATTATAAAATATAATGAACTATAATAAGATATAAGTGACTTCAAAGGAAAATGCATCATAAATCTGGAGGCTGAATAGTGTGTATTTAAATGTCTTTTTATTTGCAAATACAAATAAATGTTTAAAAAGATGTTTAAAATATGTCAAGTTTGAAAGGTTAAAAATTACTTTTTACACTGCTAAGTTTTCATTGACAATGTACAAAATAAAACTTAAGAAGTACAATCCAAATCATTTTGGCCTGTAGAGATTATTTTCAAATGCATATTTAAGCAACTTGCAGAAGTAAAAACAAACAGTAACATTAAAGAAAAAAGATAAAGAGAAATGAAACTCAAAGGGTAAATAAAACATAGATTTACAAAATTATACACCATGCTCATGTGAAATACCTTCTGTATGTTCAGTTTTGGGCTACAACACTGAGACAAATGACTTTACTATTCTAAAACTCTCTCAGGTTCTCCATTTAAACCATTGGGTTAGTAAAATGGAACAGTGCACATCTTGGACTCAAGACTTATCTAACAGGTTTTAAATTTACTAAGAATGACAACGAAGGATTTACACCATACACATTACATAAAAAGTATGAATATCACTTAACTCTCGGAATCACATTTGTCACTCTACCAACCACTCAAAACTTTTGCTTGTTGCTAGACATGGAATTTTTAAAAATCAAAATGAAATATCCAATTTAAGGAGAAAAATAAACTGATTTTTCTGGTTGCCAATTTTAAAAAAAAGTATCTAATACTAAATCGTAAAAAAATTTCTAAAATGAATTTCATTTACTTAAAAATGGAAAACCAAAAGGGTTAGAATAAATACACAGACAAACATGTACACTTTTGGTAAAATTACAAAGAAAAATCAATGTGTACCACCTATTTATACTGAAAATATTATTTTAATTTCTTTCATAAATTTTCATCTTACCAAAATGGAGAAGGGTAGAATAATTTCCTGACACGTAAGAAGGGAAACATGGCAAACAGGCTAGGAAACAAAATCTGGAAAGAAAAGTCAAGGATAGGAATGTCTAGGAAAAAGACTTAAACCAAAAAAATTATTTTACAAAGCAAGAAAAAGGAACAGTTGTAGAATGAATAGAACCATTTCAATGTTTAGCTTTTAGCTATTACAGGTTATCTAAACTTATATAAGGTGTGTATTAGATTTTAGATTACTTTGTTTTTCAAAGGGAAAAATTAAGATTAGTATTAATTTCAGTATACATGAAACTAGAAAGAAGCCTTGTTTTTAGTATTTACTGAACATTAAGACAGCTTCCAAAAAGGATGGTTTAGTGTTCAGAGTAATAAATATATTAACATCTCATAATGTAGTTACAACTAAAATTAAACCACCTTTTAGTACATGCCGGTAATTACAAGAAAGAGGTAATTTTAATTATATGGGTAGCATAAAAAAAAAAACCCAAATATTTTAAATATCTCATTATAAAACTGACTCAATATATACAGAAATTCACTAATGCCTCATATGATATTCATTCTCTGTAATATTATATGATCAAAGAAACTATTAGTAATTTAGTATTTTTTTTAACTGTAGTTTAGATAAAGGGTTGGCATTTTAGTCAAAAAATCCAAGCACGAATTCTTTCTAGAAGAAATAAATGAGTAAATATTGGGAAAGTGATTCAAACAAAAATAGATCAATTACCAAATAAAACTGAAGAGAATGTTTCATTATCCAATAATGAATACATGTGGATCAAAAATGTCTATTTCTCTAAAATTTCCTTTTAGTCACTGAATAATTTATCATAACAAATAATCAAAAGAGGTAAAATACTAAAGGAAACTTCATCAACAGGCCTTTCTCAATGTAATAACTATGTCATTACTAAATTTTCTAGCATGAATTTTAAGACTAATTTGAAAATAGTTTTACTGTTTAGAGAATTTACTATGGTAGAAATATTTGGACCATGTAAATTTTATAAATAATTAGTGGCAGAAAAGATTTTCCTTAAACCACTTTTTGAGGAAGTATTTGAAAAATACTGGTTAAATATGGTTCCTACCAGCTTTGCAATGTACGGTACTCTATTATATATTAGAATATATAGGAGGGGCTTGGTGCCTGTGGCTCAATGGGCTAAGGCACCAGCCACGTACACCTGAGCTGGCGGGTTCGGATCCAGCCCGGGCCCGCCAAACAACAATGACGGCTGCAATCAAAAAATGGCCGGGCGTTGTGGTGGGCGCCTGCAGTCCCAGCTACTTGGGAGGCAGAGGCAGGAGACTCGCTTGAGCCCAGGAATTGGAGGTTGCTGTGAGCTGTGATGCCACAGCGCTCTATCCAGGGTGACAGCTTGAGGCTCTGTCTCAAAAAAATAAATAAATAAATAAATAAATAAAATTAAAAAAAAAAAAAAAAAGAATATATAGGAGGAAACTTAGAAGTTGTTTCATGTCATTAAACTTTAGAAAAAAGAAACCTCTCAGTTCTTAGCATGTCTTTTTCTTGCATATACAAAAGTCAGAGTCTGTATTTATATACATAATTATTTTTATATATAAACGTACACATAAATGTTTATAGATGGCTTTATAAATTGGAAAATCATATCTAAGAATAATCAGGAATTTATATCCTTTAGAGCAGAAACAGAAT
Source organism: Perodicticus potto (assembly GCA_963574655.1). NCBI lineage: Eukaryota > Metazoa > Chordata > Mammalia > Primates > Lorisidae > Perodicticus > Perodicticus potto. The sequence goes on from CAUYRH010023390.1 coordinate 35,413, forward strand.
GAGATGGGTTTAAACAGTGCAGAAGGGAAGGAAGAAGAAAAATAACATTTATAATAGCTTCCACATCAGGTCTTCTAAAAAGTATGGTGGATATACTGAATCATTCAATTGTTTGTTGAGCAAGAAAACAGATTAAGAAAATTGCTATGATTAATTAGCCAGTAAATTTAACCCATATATCTGAACAGCAAAATCAGTGTACTTTGTTATAATACCACTTCACTTCAAATTACTTTAGATAACAATGAAACTCTCAATAAGATGTTGTCCTATGTTTTAATTTTTGGAAACTTACATTAAAAGTCTAGTTTCATGTCATTGTAAAACCTCAAACTAAGCCAAAAATATAAGCTATATCTCAATCTAATAACAAATTTGAGGCTGTAGTTGAGACAAAACATGTTTTTTTAAATGTGTTAACATTCTCCCAGAAAAGGTGGGCATAAGCTATTTGCTGCCATCAACCATGCCTTTTATTTTGACATGCTACTGTGCCTACACTAGTGGGGATACAAAATAAATTAAATATTTGGTACTCAACATGAACTCCATTCCCCAAATTTATATTTTCTGAACTTTGCAGGATGTAAGTGTAGGACACCCTAAAAAGGCAGCATAATTAAGCAGAAGAAGTAACAGAATAACAGCTTGGAAGTTAGCTGTTTTCTGGGTGATAACGCTCAGCATCTCTTGATTATTACCTTATTTATTTGAAAAAAAGAAAAAGAAATTACAAGTTTTCAAGTCCTGATCCACAAAGCCTCTTTATTTAAATATGAATATATGAATTAGAGACAGGAATGGGGTCCAAAAATCAAGTATACAGAACTTTTCAATTATACTTTGAAATTCCTACATGTATTATCTTTACTAGAAATGCAGCAAAACAAAGTTTGCTGGAGAATGTATATGGAAAAAGTTTTGAAAAAAGTAAAAACTTGTTTAAATTTATCTAAATTTGTTTAAATGTCCTGAAAATAATATAAAGCAACAGATAAATATAGATTTTAGATGTTATTCCTTCAGTTCCCAAAGGGACGCAATCAAAATTTAAGATTGTGATAAAAATCCCAGAAAATTGTGAAAATTCAAAATAGCAATTAATTTTTATTTCCAGAGTTAAAATTATGCAAATAATCTGTTTTTCTTCAAATATTACTTTCAAAGACACATTTCTAGCTATATTTTAAATTAAACAGAAGACAATATGAACTGATAAAATTCTCTCTTTTACTATTAAGCTCAATAAAAAGATACAGGATTTTTTAAAAACATGAAGAGTTTTCTTTTTAATTTATTTAACAATAAATAATAAATAAGGATTAATTTTCACCAGATAAAATGTACTGAAAATGTTTCAGTGGATTTCTCTACAATACAATCAACATCTCACTTCCCAGAAATTAGTGATGAATATATGCTCATTCAGAGCAAGCAGGATCCAAATATAATGGATCTACAAAATATTCAACTAAAAGACTAAAATGAGGCTCGGCACCTGTAGCACAATGCTTACGGCGCCAGCCACATACACCAAATTTGGTGGGTTCGAACCCAGCCCAGTCCAGCTAAACAACAATGACAACTGCAACAAAAAATGTGTGGTGGGCGCCTGTAGTCCCAGCTACTCAAGAGGTTGTGGCAAGAGAATCACTTAAGCCCAAGAGTTTGAGGTTGCTGTGAGCTGTGATGCCACAGCACTCTACCCAGGGCGACAGCTTGAGACTCTCTGTCTCGGGGGGGGGAAAATAAAAAAAAAAAAAAAGACTAAAACGAAGTCACACTAAGTCAGAGCCTTTGCACTGACAAACTGAAAAGCGGAAAGAAAAATAAGGTCACCTGAAAAAAAATGTAATAACACATCATACAATACAGTGACAAAAAAAAAAAATCTAAGTGTAACTGGCTCTGAAGTTTAAATGTAATATGAAATGTTAACCCTGAAGTTAAAAAATAAAAAATATATTAAGCCATTAGGATTTTCTGAAGAGTATCACAGAGAGCTGGGTGCAGTGGTTCATGCTTGCAATCTCAAAAGTCTTGGAGGCCAATGTGGGAGATGACTGCTTGAGGTCAGAAGTTTGAAATCAGCCTGAGTAAGAGTGTGCCCCTATCTCTACCAAAAATAGAAATTAGACAGATGTGATTATGTGTGCCTGTAGTCCCAGCTACTCAGGAGACTAAGAAAGGAAAATTACTTGCATCCAGGAATTTGAGGTTTCCATGAAAAATGATGACATCACTGCAGCACACCACCGTCTACCCGGGATGACCGAGCAGACTCTGTACACCCTCAAAAAAAAAAAAAAAAAAAGGAGAGATGGCGCCTGTGGCTCAATGGACAGGGCGCTAGCCCCATATACGGAGGGTGGTGGGTTCAAACCCCGCCCCGGACAAACTGCAACAAAAGGATAGCCGGGTGTTGTGGCAGGTGCCTGTAGTCCCAGCTACTTGGGAGGCTGAGGCAAAGGAATCACCTAAGTCCAGGAGTCGGAGGCTGTGTGACGCCACTGACACCACGGCACTCTACCGAGGGCGATAAAGTAAGACTCTGTTTCTACAAAAAAAAAAAAAAAAAAAACATAGCATAGGTAAAAATTTAAAGAGTTCTCTTTTGATTTATGTGATATGATTGTGTATATTCAATGTGTCTGTAGCTTACTTTGGTTAGACACAAAATAGGAAAAAATAGCCATTTGCTTCATAGAGTTAATATACAAATAAGAACATGAATAAGAAAGTGCTTTGAAAATAGTAAAAAAAAAATGCAAAGCACTATACAAATAATAACCACTGCCACAAACTAAGATTGTACAATGCTTTTAAAAGTGAGGTTTTTATTTATTTATTTAGTTCTGTTTTATTTATTTATTTATTTTTGAGACAGAGTGTCACTCTATCACGCAGAGTGGAGTGCCATGGAGTTCATAGATCACAGCAACCTCAAACTCCCAAGCTTAAGCAATCTTCTTGCTTCAGCCTCTCAAGTGGCGGGATTATAGTCCACCATGACCAGCTAATTTTTCTATTTTCAGTAGCGATGAGGTCTCACTCTTGCTCAGGATGGTCTCTAACTCCTGAACTCAAGCACCCATCTCAGCCTCCCAGAGTGCTAGGATTACAGGTGTGAACCACCATGCTTGGCCTTAAAAGTGAGATTTTTGTCAGTATTTCTCTGTTTAAGTGTTCCATTTTACAACTAATAGCTATATAAGACCAGGAAGTACAGAACAGACAAAGATGACTAATGGGCTGAAAAATCCATCCTAAAGCTTAAAAAATAACATTTAGCAAAAGAAGTGAAGTCTGCTGATATGCAGAGTCATAAAAAGTATATTTTCTTGTATTGGAAGCAAAAGTATCACGAAAGAAGGAAAGAAATCTTAAAAGTCTTATTAAATATAATATGAAAATGAAAATCTATACCACCTCAATGTTAAATGTTTAAAACTAAAATATACTCATATCTGCCTGATTTGGGTAGTAAGATCACACCGTTATGAAGGGACAGAATAATGGATGGACCTTTTTGTGGCATTCCGGTTAGTCCTCTGACCATTTAATCTTCTGATTCGTAAGAAACTTCTGACCAACAAGAATCATAAAAAATTTATCTACATTATCTTCTTTCAAGTTTATTTTTCTACTTTGGCTAATAAATTTTAAACAAATTCTAATTATATAACCTCCACTAAATCTATCCACACACAAACTATATACATATATTTTATATAGCTCCTGAAAACTATATTGACAATTTTAATTCACCACCTTTGTTCAGGCTGACTTACCTGTTTCCTTAGAGCTCTTTACTGTAAATGAATCAAGGTCTACTGATTTTGGTCTAAGTGGCAACTGTTCAGAATCTAGCTTTGGTTTTGATACTGGCTCACTTTCGAATTTTGATGAAATAGTAGAAATATCCCCATTCATC
>CAUYRH010023392.1:0-16973 GCA_963574655.1 Perodicticus potto
AGAATGGAGGAACAGATGGAATTAGAATTTCAGGCAGTAATCCAAAAGATGACCCAAAAGATGTCTCAAGAATTCAACAAATTCAAAGACAAAATGACCAAAGATTTTGACACATTGAGACAAGAAGTTGCAGCCCTCAAAGATCTGAAACATCCAGTAGAATCCCTCAGTAAAAGAAAGGAGCAAGCAGAAGAAAGGATTTCTGACATGGAAGACAAAGCTTTCGAATGCTCCCAAACTTCCAAAGAGGCAGAGAAATGGAAGGCAAAAATGGATCATTCTCTCAGACAGCTCTGGGATAGAAAAAGAAAACCAATATTCGCCTTATAGGGATACCTGAAAATGATGAAGTGGCGTCATAAGGCACAGAGTCTCTTCTTTATGAGATTATGAAAGAGAACTTTCCAGACATGCCAAGAGATTCCGAAATTCAGATAGCAGACAGTTTCAGAACTCCAACATGACTCAACCTGAATAAGACACCCCCCAGGCACATCATAATTAACTTCACTAAAGTTAATATGAAGGAGAAAATTCTGAAAGCAGCCAGACGTAAGAAATTCATTACGTAGAAAGGGAAGAACATTAGAATAACTGCAGATTTCTTTGATCAAACCTTTCAAGCTAGAAGAGAATGGTCATTGACTTTTAATCTCCTAAAACAAAAGAACTTTCAACCAGGATCCTGTACCCAGCTAAACTGAGTTTCATTTATGATGGAGAAATTAAATACTTTAACGATCTCCACATGTTGAAGAAAATTGCTATAACTAAACCAGCTCTCCAGGATATTCTCAGACCTATCCTCCATAATGACCAGCGTAATCCTCCACCACAAAGTAAACTCACCAAGAAACTTTTTATCAAATTTCAACTTCCACAGTGATGAAAGGATTAAATATGTCCACTAGACTTTCTAAAGATTTATCATTGCTTTCAATTAATGTGAATGGTTTAAATTGTACTCTAAGGAGGCATAAGTTGGCTGACGAGATACAAAAACTCAGGCCAGATATCTGCTGCAACAAGAATCTCATCTTATCTTAAAAGATAAATTTAGACTCAAGGTAAAGGATTGGTCATCTATATTACAGGCAAATGCAAAACAGAAAAAAGCAGGCATTGCAATCTTATTTGCAGATACAATAGGCTTTAAACCAACCAAAGTAAAGAAGGATAAAGATGGACATTTCATACTTTTTAAAGGTACTACTCAATATGATGAGATTTCAATTATTTTTTTTTTTTTTTTTTAGACTGAGCCTCAAGCTATAACCCTGGATAGAGTGCTGCAGCATCACAGATCACAGCAACCTCCAATTCCTGGGCTCAAGCAAGTCTCCTACCTCTGCCTCCCAAGTAGATGGGACCACAGGTGCATGCCACAAGGCCTGGCCATTTTTTTGTTGCAGCCATCATTGTTGTTTGACGGGCCCAGGCTGGATTCAAACCACCAGCTCAGGTGTACATGGCTGGCGCCTTAGCCCATTGAGCCACAGGAACCAAGCTTCAATTATTATTATTTATGCACCCAACCAGAATGCACCTCAATTTATAAGAAAAACTCTAATAGACATGAGCAACTTCATTTCCTCTAGCTCCATAGTAGTTGGAGATTTTAATACTCCTTGAACAGTGTTGGAGAGGTCATCCAAAAAGAAGCTAAGTAAAGAAATTTTAGATTTAAACTTAACCATTCAACAACTGGATTTAATAGACATCTACAGAACATTTCATCTTAATAAAATTGAATACATATTCTTCTCAGCACCCCATGGAACATACTCCAAAATCGATCACATCTTAGGTCATAAGTCTAACTCAGTAAATTTAAAAGAATAGAAATTATTCCTTGCATCTTATCTGACCATCATGGAATAAAAGTTGAACTCAATAACAACAGGAATCTGCATACTCATACAAAAACATGGAAATTAAACAACCTTTTGCTGAAGGATACATGGGTCATAGATGAGATTAAGAAGGAAATTACCAAATTTTTGGAACAAAATGACAATGAAGACACGAATTATCAGAACCTATGGGATACAGCAAAGGCAGTCCTAAGAGGGAAATTTATAGCACTGCAAGCCTTCCTCAAGAAAATGGAAAGAGAGGACGTTCACAACTTAATGGAACATCTTAAGCAATTGGAGAAGGAAGAACAGTCCAACCCCAAACCAAGCAGAAGAAAAGAAATAACCAAAATCAGGGCAGAATTAAATGAAATTGAAAACAAAAGAACTATACTACAGATCAATAAATCAAAAAGTTGGTTCTTTGGAAAGGTCAATAAAATAGATAAAACTTTGTTGAACCTAATCAGGAAAAAAAGAGTCAAATCTCTAATTTCATCAATCAGAAATGGTAAAGACAAAATAACAACAGACCCCTCAGAAATTCAAAAAATCCTTAATGAATATCACAAGAAACTTTACTTTCAGAAATATGAAAATCTGAAGAAAATCGACCAATACTTGGAAGCATGCCACCTACCAAGACTCAGCCAGAATGAAGCGGAAACATTTAACAGGCCTATATCAAGTTCTGAAATAGCATCAACTATAAAAAATCTCCCTAAAAAGAAAAGCCCAGGACCAGATGACTTCACGTCAGAATTCTACCAAACCTATAAAGAAGAACTAGTACCTATATTACTAAACCTCTTCCAAAATATAGAAAAAGAAGGAATACTACCCAACACATTCTATGAAGCAAATATCACCTTGATCCCTAAACCAGGGAAAGACCCAGCAAGAAAAAAAAATTATAGACCAATATCACTAATGAATATTGATGCAAAAATATTCAACAAGATCCTAACAAACAGAATCCAACAACACCAACATCAAACAAATTATACACCATGACTAAGTGGGCTTTATCCCAGGGTCTCAAGGCTGGTTCAATATGCGTAAATCTTAGGATGATATTAAATAGCAAAGATCCTAAGTCAAGATAAAAGGTTTGCGGAGGAAAGAAAAAAAAGTAAAGTTTGTATTTTAGTACTTTTAACAGTTTTCTCTATGTTTTTTGAACAAGGGCTCTCACATTTTTATTTTGTACTGACCCCAACAAACCAGGTAGCTGTCTCTGAAAGGAGGAAATATTTCTATTGGGAGAAGGGAAAATGGAATGTGTCCCGAGGTAACATAAAGTACCATGAACTGTTCACCTTTTCTTAATTATTCTATCTTTGATGTCTCAATTACAACAGTATTAAAGGGAGCCCCTACGTATGATATCAGGAATTGATCAGGCAGCAAACTTGTCAGTTCCTTATCATTGTTTCACTCAACACAGCTGAGCGACTCGATGAATCCCTTTCTGGTCCTGACAAATGGAATATGAGCAGCTGTTCCCACACGCTGCCTCCCTCTTGAGGAGCAAGATAAATGGCCACCATCTAATGTGAAAGGGAGGACTTGAGAGTCACACACTTCCAAAACACGTGCTTACCAAGGCCATTGTCACTAATGAGAGGCCAAGGAGCAAACAATTTGTAAATGAATTAGTAAATGAACAATACCCTAGGGGCCCCAAAGAGTTAATTTGCTTTCAGAAGAGGAGCAATTTTCCTATCAGCACTGGCAAAATCAATTCCTTATTAGAAATGCTTGATGCTAATGCCACCATGTAGAACTTTCTATCAATATTAAGTCTCCTTCTGTGAGGGCGAAAGTGCCTAGGGGCTCAGTCTGTAGGGACGTGTTTGTTCTCATCCTCCCTGGGGGCGTCCATGGGTTCCCCAGCAGTTGATCAAATCAGCATAGCTCACTAGTGCCTCAAGTATCATTCTGTTAGCGAAGCTTGCCATGACTACCCTCTGTAAAACATTCTCTAAACATTTTTATTTTTATTTAAAATTTCTTTTCTTTGGTGAACTTTGCTCTTTCTGACATATTTAATATAGAACTCTGTTTATTGGTTTACTATCTGTCTCTTCCTAATAATATGGTTCACCAAGGCAGAATTGCTTTGTTCACCACTGTAGTCCCAGGGCCTAGCACAATGGTCAGGTGGAGACCGTCTGTAAACATTTGTTACAGAGATGAATGTATGAGGGGAGTTCGAGTGGCAGGGGTGGAAGGTCAAACAAGTTTTGGAAAAGTTAAATTCTTCTTTTTTTTTTTTTTTTGAGATGGAGTCTCAAGCCATCACCTTGGGTAGAGTGCCATGGCATCACTGCTCACAGCAACCTCAAACTCTTGGGCTTAAGAGATTCTCTTACCTCATACTCCCAAATAGCTGGCAGTACAGGCACCCACCGCAATGTCTGGCTATTTTTTTTTTTTTTGGTTGTAGCTGTCATTATTGTTTGGCAGGCCAGAACTGGATTTGAACCTGCCATCTCCAGTGTATGTGGCTGGTGCCCTAGCCACTGAGCTACAGGCTCTGAGAGCCAAGGTTGAAGTTCTTTATGGCAGGGCTTTACTGGGCCTTTGATGGCTCAATGTTCATTGTCAATCTCTAACAGAGATTCAGTGCACAAGCCAATTGGACCATGAGAATCATGTTTTGTTTTTTTTCTTTCCTATTTAGTACAAGTGCTGTTGGGAATACATTTTGGAAAATGTCATCTTAAGAGGTAATTTATTGACTTTGCAGAATTTTAGATGAACCTTTTACCAGAGCAAATCCACCTCTTCCCTTCAAGCTCTGAATATGTATGAAGCGTCCTTCCTGAGCCTGATTAGAAAGGTCCTACCTACCACCCTGTCTTGCTTCTTCCAGTTTCATCGGATTCTTTAATTTCATACTAGAATACATATTCTGCATAAAATTTGCCCTGTACTTGATGCAAACACTACTTTTCATTGCTCTGCCTATTTTGTTGTCTGCGTTTCCTATAATTTTCACTATCTGTCTATTTGAGAGCAGGAACAGAGATTCCTACAGGTGGAAGGGAAGGGCCCAACCAACACGTAATAACTTTTGCACAATATTTAGGTCCATCTGTGCACAACATGGTACTTTCTAAATGACGTTAATGACAAGGGTGTAATGACATTGAAGTCCTTTTAAAGAACAAAAGCCGAGGCAGACGTAAGCAAGTAAAAACGAAACAAAATACACACTCAGACTTTAGCAATTCCAGGTTTCGGGGTCCTGCTATTTACAGATGATGTCAGGGTAGAAACAAAGAGACATGCTCTGTACCTTGATGGGTGAACCAGAAAACAAACATTATAAGCACACAGCCTACTTCCACCCAGAATGTGAGCTATTCCTAAAATGGAATTTCAACTTATAGCAGCCCTAAGCAGAAATAACTTACAATGAACTCCCAGCACACATAGACGCTGACCCAGAGAGCTAGTAAAATCACATAGCAGAAATATCGTACAACAGTACACAATCAGTTGTTGGGAGGTACTTCAGATGTCCTTGGTAAAACCCATAAAAACTTGCTCATAGGGTGGGAGCTAAAATACTATGCTGTATAGAGAAGTGAACAGAATACATTTTATAAATCCAACTGCTTTTATACTTCTCTTCCTCTAATAGAGGCTACAAATCCATCCCGAAACAATTAAAGCTGCAGCAGCAGCGAAGTTTGCCCATGAAGCGGCGAGGTAACTGGAGGGTGTACGTACCACTGGCCCTGAACAGGCCAGGGCGTGAATCCAGAACCCAGGCATTTTTCAGCTTGGTTTGAACATATTGCCATTCAGTTCAAGAGCCACAACTTTGACATTTTACACTAATTCAAGTTTCTATGTCTCTATCTGCTCTTTTTTGATAGAGTTTAATTATTAGTTCTGGATATTAAATTGTTTCCTTGAGGAAGTGACTCTTTTTTCTTTTTAAGAAATTTGTTTTATGTTTATAATTGTGATAAAATACATGTAACATAAAATTTGCCATTTTAAACCTTTTTAAGGGTACAATTCAGGAGCAATAAATACGGTTACACTCTGATGCACCTTCCTCGCCATCCATTTCTAGAATTATGTCATTAGACCGAACTAAAACTCTGTTCTAATTAAACACTAACCCCTCACTTACCCCTCTCCTCGGCCCTGTAACCACTTTTCTACCTTTCCCCTTTATGAATTTGAACATGGTGGGTACCTTTTGTATGTGGCTTGTTTCTCTTGGCATGTCCTGACGGTTCACTGTACCCTAGCAGGTATCAGAGTTTTGTCTCTTTTGAAGGCTGAAGAGCTTTCTACTGCGTGTATATACCACATGTGTTTACCCATTCTTTGGTGAATGGACATTTGGATTAGTTCCAACTTTGGGCTACTATGAAAAATGCTACGTTAACATTGGTGTATAAATATCTGCTCAAATCCTGGCTTTTCATTCTTTTGGGTAGATACTGAGTTGTGGAATTCCTGGATCATATCATAATTTTATGTTTAATTTTTTGAGGCCCAACATACTGTTTTTCATTGTAGCTGCACTATCTTCTTTTCTTTTCTTTTTTTTTTTTTTTTGAGACAGACTCTCAATCTGTTGCCCTGGGTAGAATGCCATGGCGTCACAGCTCCCAGCAACCTCAAACTCTTAGGTTTAAGCCATTCTTTTGCCTTAGCCTCCCAAGTAGCTAGGACTACAGGTGCCTGCCACAATGCCCGGATATTTTTCTGTTGCAGTTGTCATTGTTGCTTTAGCTGGGCTGGATTCGAACCTGTCAGCCTCGGTGCATGTGGCTGGCGCCCTCCCCACTGAGCTACAGGCACCGCCTGGACTATTTTCAGTCTCCAGCAGTATTACACAAGGGTTCCAAAATCTCTCCCTCCCTTCCAACACTAGCCAGGCTAGTGGGGAAATTTACTGTTTTTTTAATAGATTTTCCCCCCACTTCATTCTGCATAAAGCTCGGGCAATATCATTTCTAAACAAGTAATAATGAGTTGAGATTCTTTTCTAGTCTAAGCATATAATATTTTCTTCTTTCTAACCATATCAGTTTTTTAAGGAAGCACAATATTCCACGTATTTACAAGTGGAGATTGTGTGTGTGTACATATACATGCACATGTATAAATATCTATTACTAGTATTGTCTTTATTTTGTTATGTTAACAATTCCTACTATCAGATGAATAATGAAGGGAAGATAAAACCACTACCTGAATTATAAAAAGGTAGGCCAAATGCTTTCTTTTGACATCCAAACTCGTGTGTATTTATAACAGTGGTGAGCTTTTGTTTCAGGGTTTGCTAGTGATGGAATCGATATATCTCTTTTAACGTTTTGCATTCAGGTCTATATCATGCTGCCTTGTATAAGCTTAATAAATACAGATGCTTCCTGCCTGTGGGATTCTTGCAAAGGCGTAGATTCTGGGCTCAAATGATGAAACATTACCTATGTTAGAACCAATGCCAGCAAGATGCTCCTTTTAAATAAGACGAACAGGTGGCTTAATGTTTTGTGATAATTTTAACAATTGGGTTCAAGTCCCATTCCCTCTTATAAATTAAGTGCAAGGAGATCCATCATCTGAGTCAATAATGTACGCGGCACATTGTGTAGACTGGCCACCAAGACTCCTGTGATCGTGTGTGTGAATCACTGCGTTTATGCTGCCTCAGGCACTGGCCTGCGAAAGCGGAGTCCAGACCCAGCTGATTAAGCTGTAGCATAAAACAACACTTCAGTAGTCAGGAGCATGACAGCCCACCATGGTTTATTGGACCAAAGAGTATAACACTGTAATTTACTTCTCTAATAGGTGTCATGTTCTCTCTCATTGTTTCCCCTTTTGGAGTGAAATATGGAGGTGAGAGGTTGCTGTACAAGCTTCACGCGTTATACCCCTCCAAAATTAGAGAGTAACAAACTGTCTTTATTATCCTGTGCCTTTGGTAAGCAGCCACAAATCACAGACACCACTGCAGGTGAGCTTCTAGCCGTTTAAAAACTCAAGGCAAAGTAAAAGACTTCATGTCTCTGCCTGAAGCTATTTTTGAACTATGGTACAGTGAGACACAAGTATGATGCTTCCTGGCCTTCCTTTTTATTGTAAGTTCCCAACCTTTTTTTTTTTTGCTTTCTTATTGACAGGAAACCAGGATTTATAAAGTCTGGCTCAATGCAAATATTTAAAGATTTAATTTTTTCCCCTCCTCCAAGCATAACAACATAAGTTGAATAGTGCTTTGGTGAGTTTATTTTTCTTTTCTAACTGGAATCCATGGCTGTGCTGCGGCTGAAAATGGCACTAGTCACAGATAATTTAAAGAGAATAGCTGGCTTGTTTGTCAAGCAAACATGTGTAATCTGATGAAATTATTAATGTCATAGTGTTAACTCTCTTCTCATAAATACAGTTAACAGTGCTGACACTGCAATTATACTCAAATGTTCTGGCTCTTTGCTTATTCACCCGATCTGTCAGTCCAGGATGGGGGAGACAAATTGTGGTGGGCATTTGACAGTGCACAAAAGAGATATAAACCTCTTCTGATTAAACCTCGATGAAAGATTAAATGGTTCTGAATGCTTGCCAGATTCTGATGACACGGCATTTTTTAACCAGGGGTAATAAAAAGTCTATTCAATAGAGGTTTTAAGCAAAGACTACAGAGGATACCATATGTCTGTATGTGTACGGAATGTGCACGTGTGCATGTGTGAGACACTCTGTGAAAAGATCACTTCACTCATGACAGTTGCTAGGTCTGAGTGGCCATTTGTCCTGAGAGGACACAACACACCTTTGACCATTACCAGCTTTACCGTCTTTACGGTAAAGACGGAATTATTACTGTCACAGCGGTAACTCACGCCGTCAGTCTGCGTGGAAGAGTCGCTCACGTTTGTCATGAGGCTCCCTGCTTTCATTTTGTAAAATTTTGCTTCCAATTGTGACTGTACCTATTCTCTCAGCGGTCAAGTATGAGTCATAAACACGTGTCTGCTTTCACCTTTTCATGTTTAAACTGGGTTCATAGCTTTTCACTTTTGACTTTCGATCAAACAAACATAGACGAATTAATAATAATGGCCAGCAATTGTTTCCTGCTTCCTCTGCCCAAATAGTGTTCTAGGCACTTTAAATGCTTTTCATCATCTACTCCCTTATATAAAAGAGCTATTGGTATTTTCCCCCTATTACAGATGAGGAAACTGAGGGAAAGATCAAACAACAACAACAAAACAGAAAGGTCACGCGACTTGCTTGAAGTCACACAGCTTAATAACAGGTAGAGCTGGGATTTGAATCTAGGTAGATGACAACACAAACTCGTGATAAACCTTAGATTAAGAAGTATTAACTATTCTCATCTTCTTAGAATTATAGATTATTACAACGTCTTTTTTTTTTAGCCTTACAAGATTAGACTTCATCTCCTCAAATTTCCCACCCTCTTTAGATAAAGCCATCTTCGAAGGAACCTCATAAGATAATTACAGTCCATATTTAAAACAACTCGTAGCATCATGGACGAGTAATTATTAGTGTTTATTTTAAGAAGTAAGCTGGATGGAAGAGTTTCTTTCAATATTTCAAGATACCTTCATTTTAATACTTTAGCACCAGGAGCTTAATACATTCATTAAGAGTAAAAGGACGTGGGGAGCCCCAGCAGGCGAACCTGGCTACCTGGACCTTCACGTTTACACTCTCAGAGCAGATAAATTGAAATAATAAAGAAAACCGACAGCTTTCTGCACAGGGTTATTGCTAAAACCTTTCTGTGCATTCACAAGGAATGTGTACAACCATTCCTGCCCTTTTGTTCTATTTATATTTGGCTATAGAAATGACATATTTGGGCTCTTTCTTTTCCACCGTGTGGAATTCATGTGAAGAAGATCATTTTAGGAGCTCTAAGAGGGTTTCGTTTTTTTTTCTAAGAGGGTTTTAGAAAACTGTTTATAAAAGAAAAAAATCAATCAAGTAGAAAGGAAAGGATAGAGTAAATCCACAGAAGGAAAAAACAATTTATTTTCTTTTTAAACTGCGTTAAACAATTGTTTCTAGCTCCGAAAGTTCATTATATTTATTTGTCATCAGGGTAATTGATTTACACTTGTTGCTGTGTCTGTTGCTTGCCTTCTGATGAACAGACTCATTAAGTTCATGTCCAATCTGTGTCTTCTAAATTCAATAAGCCCTATAAAATTTCTTTCCTTGTATGGGAATTCTAGGATCTTTTTTTTTTTTTTTTTTTTTTCTCAACAGCTTGAATTCCTGTATTCTGATTAAGATAGATGAAGTATTTGCATTCTATCCATATTCATAATCCTCTTTCAGAGTCAACCTAAAATACCACATTTGTTGCCCAGGCAGACACAGACAGTGTGGTGGGAAAGCTCTGTAGCGTTTTGTTAGGATCGATAAGGACCCCGCCTTTTCCAAACCTAAGAGAAAAGGTGGTCACTAGGTGAATTCGGCTGTTAAGAAACAGGAACAGCCACTGTGTCTTCTGTGTGTGACAGAAACTGTAATTAATGATTTCCCCCCTTTTTTTGTGAAAGAAAAAAAGAGCGGTGTGCCGTTGACAGACATTTTATTAATAGTTTCTGCCAACTTGCCATGCATAGAAGGTTTTATTGGTTGCAATGCCAGTGTAAGAAAAAGTTCTTTTTGATGAAATGTTCAAGATGGTTGTTTTATGGATGAAAAATGAAGGCAATCTGTCTACTGCCATTGAAAGTTTGGGTTTCAATCATAAAATTAAAACGATTGTGACATTTCCTACTGTGTTATTTAACCATCTGCTTCCTGCAGGTCTGATCAATGATAGCATTACCTAGGTCTTCTCTGTTTAACAAGAACACCTACCAATATGGTGTTCCATGGTTAATTTATGAGGGAGATTCATTATCGATAAAGGTGTTTGCATATTTGGTGACTGCTGTTCTTCCTATAAAAGGGGAAAGATTCTTTTGTCTTGCTGTGGAGGGTTAATATTCAACTTGATAAATGACCATGGATGTTTGTATCTCCTCAACAACCACAAATCTGGAAACTGTACAAGGAAGCAGTGAGAAATGTATCCCAACCACAAACTCAATCAGGTGGGCTCCGTGTGGCTTTGAAGCAAGTATCTTTTCTCTTCTTGTATAGAATTTAACTAAAAGCATACCTTCTAAAATGTTTTGTCAGCTTCAGCAGTTTAAATTCACAGTTACCTGAGTTAGAATGTTTAAAATTGTTGCATGCAAGGTTTTCTTTGGAGTTGATGTGCTGTTTCAATGATTTCTGTTCATCAGCTAAGAAGGGGAAAACACACTCTACCACATGGATTTACAGTAAAGCAACGAAGCCCCTTGGTTGCATCTTGATTAATTTTTCATCATAATGGGGTGAGAGGAAGGGGGACATTCAATAGTTTAATAAGTCTTTGGATTTTGTTGCAGCCCAAATAGAATTTAATTAGAAATCTGAAACATTGGCTACTAATTCTAATTACTGGCAAACTTGCAAATATACTTTTTTGTTTCATTTGTAATAATCGTTGTTAATGAACTTATCCCTTAGTTTTTGTCCATGTCTTTCACAAACGTTAAGTCTTAAACATTTTAAATCTCTCACATTTGGGGAGAAGGGAGGCAGCTGGAAATGTGCTCTTTCTGCACATTGATCTGCATGCAGCCACTCATTTTCTCTGGGAATTTTTATGTAAGCTCCCTTATTGGGAATATGCTAACGACCTCCGCCATGATTACTGATTTTCTTTGAATCGTTATTCCTCTGTGGGCAAAGCAATCAGAAAGGGAGAACAGGAGATTTCCTCCTCGTCTGTGTGCCTTCTTCAACCATCTGCTCCACCCTGATTCATTCGAATCAGGTCTGCAGTTTTCAGATTCTTTACTCTGACATTTTAAAGCATTTGAAAGCTTAAAAGAAGTTAACAGTTATCTATCTATATCCACAAATGTGGTTTTCTGATGTGTTCGGAGTGCAAACTTGCCTATCCAGAGTTTACGTGGGCAGATTAATTGTGTTAAGTGAAAGATAGTAATGCAGGCTAGCAGCTTCATTATTTGGAATATGTCAGCTCTGAATACTTTTATTCTTTGTTTTAGTTTTTGGCCAGGGTAGGTTTGAACCCACCACCTGCAGTATATGGGGCTGGTGCCCTACTCCTTTGAGCCAGAGGAGCCGCCCAGCTCTGAATACTTATTAATAGCCTTGAGCACAGGTATTGCAAAACCAAAAAAAAAAAAAGTATTAAAAAGAAATATTCCAAGATGAAGAAAAAGTGGAATTGGAAAGAGAGTTTCCAATTGAAAAGAATTTGTGCAAGAGAAATGTTGAAATACTTGTTTTTTTTTTTAGTAGCATTTGTGGGTGTCCTGATAAGAAGGTGGACCAGTAACCAATACTTGTGGGTGTTTAGCCCATACTCTGGCACTGAAGTATTGTGTGCTCTTGGAAAACTTACTTAATTTTCAGAGACCTATTTTCTCAGTGGTATGCCGAATGAATGTCATAGGTGATTGTTGAAGTTTTCTCCACAAGTAAAATTGTACGACTCTACTATTTATCCCTGGGCAACAGATTGCAACTGATGGGAAAGTTACCTTATAGTTTGGCTTTCACCTGGGCAGTTGCTCTTGCCCAGGGAAAAGTCCTTCAGAAATAAACTGTCCAACTTCCAAAGAAGGACTCAAAGCCTCCAAATTCAACTTTTAAAAATGATGAGACCAGACTTACAAAGTAGGGCAGTGTATTTTGTTTCCATTTACATGTACTAGATACATTGCTAAGAATGTTGCTGATTGATTGAAGCAAGTCTTAAGACTTCAATGAGTGAAAATCAGCAAGATTCTGACACCCCTCGAAAGACAGAGTTAACTTAATATGCAGAATTGGCATTTAGGCAAAGAGAATTTGCAAAACTTGGTGCTATTAGATCACTGAACATTGTCAAAACATGAAGAAGACATTAGTTTGTGAATGTTGACATTCTGGGATTCTGCTGATTTCAAAGTGAAGCAAGCTATTCATGTTAAAATTGTTACAGAAAGCCCTTCTATCTTGTCCTAATCACTCAAACAACTCCTTATTTCTTCTACATCAAGAATCGATTGAGAACAACGTAGCTGCCCCCACGTTTTAAACAGCAAATGAAGCTTCTCCTCAAGTAAGCGACAGGATTTTTGAACAATGTACAGCATCTACTGACCCAAACTTCTGATCAGACAGTTGACTTCTGCTGTGAATGACCCCTGACCATTCTCCCCTGTTTGATGTATGTACTTTTTCCGATCCTGTTCATTTTTTATGGCAACTGTTACTGATTTGTGTTCTGATTTCTGTTTGATAGTCCTGGCTTATTACAAACTGAGTGACAAAGCCAGAACTTAAATAGAAATTACTTCACTGATGTATTTCAGCTGACCAAAGACAATCTCTCGCCCAAAATAACCTTGACTCCCTTCCTTCCACAGAGCCCAACAAAGGGAAGAAAGATACAGCCATTGTGTCCTCTTTTTTATACAAATAGATCACTTTTGAGAAATAGGGCTAAAAATAGGGAAAGCACAAGCATATCTTAATATTTCATGAGATAAAATTTCAAGGGCCTGAACTTAAAGATAGGCACATAGCCAATGATAGACATATGCAGAGGAATATTTATTGTAGCCACAGGACTATGTTGGATGGCAGCAGATATTCTTTCCCCGGAATTTTGTCTTTTGGCTACTGTAATACATTGCCTTATACTCATAACACTCAGAGCAACCTAATAGTGCATCCGCTGAGCTACCATGCTATTGCCGTGAGTTTTTTTTTTTTTTTTAAGAATTTTTCCATTTTTTTGTTTATCTGTTTGCTTCTGGAATATATTTCACAAATCTCCCTGAGTCTGAATGACCCTACCTCATGTAATAGTTAGAGCTGTATAACCTGCAGATGAAAATATTTCTCACTATACTGGTTTTGTTTTAAGGGGTTTTATTCCTTTTTGAGGGTTTTGTCTATCCATTATATATACACCTTTGCTCATTTATTCCTAGATTAAACAATAGACATTACATATTAATTGTTGGAAGAAGTGATAATTCAAGGTCATTTTATTCTACTGCTATACTCTTCTACTCCCCAAACAAATGAAATGCCGGTTCTGTTTCTGGCCAGAGGAAGAAATCCAGAAAGGAAGCACAGTGTGGTTGTCATTCCCGACATAGACACATTTCTGATTGACGTCAGTAGCGTACCGTGCATCAGCAGATCAGAACAGTATGAGGATGGGAATGGTAAAGGCCTTGCTCTTTAAAACTTCTTTCTGAAGTCAGATGACTGAGCATTACATCCAATTCAGAGGATGATTTTATTCACCTAAAATCAATTTTTCCAACTTGAAATGTATATGTTGCACAGTGATGATTTTTGACAATTAGAAACACATGTATACTTTGGTATGTCTAGGTCCAAGTATTTCTTGTTTACAACATACTTTTTTCTAGCAGTAATCCAAGTATTTTTATGTTTTATTACATTTCTCATTCCCACATGATCTTGGTCTACAGACTATCATTATCAGAATAAAGTTCTTTACATTTAATTGAATTGTGAACTTATTGAACATACGTAAAACTACTTCAAGACTGATATTTAATGAAACCAATATATAAACAACTACACTCCCCCAAGAAAGAAAGGACACAAGTATAGTCAGCAAGGGGGAGGGGAGAGGAAGGACAGGAAGGGAGAGAGGGAGGGCGATTGGCATGATCTCACCTAATGTGCACAAGGGGAGGGTGTTCAGCACGTCCTCGGGTGAAGGGCTCAACTACAACTTGAACTTTACCTTAGTAGTGAAAACAATGTAACCTAAACATTTGTACCCTCTTATTAACTTGAAATAAAACAATTAAAAATATTTGATATTTAAAGACTGAATAGAATTTAGTATGTTCTTCATTTGTTTGGTCTTTTTACAAAGATATTTATGTAAAAACAACTATGTATGTTCAACATTTACCTCTTGCTTTTCTTTTCTTCTTCTTTTTCATTAAATCAAACCACATATGCAACATTCTGAGAGTACACATACTTTTTTTTTTTTTTAATTAAAAGAGAGTTTTCTGTTCTTTCATGTAAAATGCCAGAAGCAGTCAGTCCAGGGTGGGGATGGAGTTTATGGTCCCCAGGGATGCAGGCTTCTTCTCTGGGTTCCACTATGTTTCAGGAGCTGTTTCCCATGTTCAAGGTCACCTCATGTCCTACGCTGCTTCTTGCAGTACCAGCTTTCATACCTATACCACTTTGGATAACTCTGTCTACAATGGGAGCTGGGAAACACAGCAGTTTGCGGACCCATTGTTGTACAGAATAAATTTGGGGTTTGGTTAGTTAAGGAAGAAAGAGAGGAAGTTATTAATGAGCGTGTGTAAGCAGCAGTTCCTACCACAGCAGAATTCCTTTTACCTTTTAGTCCTGGGTTAAATTTTCCCTTTTTGCTCCCTTCCTGTAATTTGTGGAAATAAGATTTCACTTCTTTCTTTTTACTCAGCTTTGCCACGTCTTTTTTTATCATCTTTTGTTCTCCAAAACTCAGTTTTATTATCTGTTCCAATTTGAGATGTTGGAATGGCTTTCATTTGTATTTTTAAAGTAACTGTTTTTAACATTAGCTTAACATTCTAGAATTATATCTCTCTTCATCTTCAGGTACACAAATATATATTCTTGAATAATTTTTTTTTGGAGGCAGAATATGCATAGCAAATCATAATCAAGCTATAGCTTGATTAATGTTCACAAAGTGAACACATTCGTGTAAGCCTTACCCAGATTAGGATATGCTGAGAATATCACAGGGAGACTCCATTCCACGTGTCTACTGTAGTTATGGCCCTCTCAAAAGTAATAAAAATCTCAACATCTATTACATAGACTCATTTAGCCTGTTTTAGAACTTCATTTAAGTGAGATTTTATAGTATATACTCTTATATCTAGCTGTTTTCATAAAACATTATATATTTGTTTGTCTATCAAGTTTCACATAGTAGAAATTTATTTTTATTGCTTTAGAGCAACTATTCTAAAGGATGGGGGTAAATTTGAACACCCAAAGAGACATTTGTCCATGTCTGTAGAACTTTTTGATTGTCACAACTAAGAAAATGCTACTAGTATCTAGTGAGTACAAGCCGGGGGTCCTCATAAATATCTTATAACATACAGGTCAGCCCCTCATAACAAAAAATTATCTGGGTCCGCAATGTCAATAGTCCCTTACTATAGAATACGTGATTGTTTTCTTTATCCATTTACTGCTGATGGTCATTTATGTGGTTTCCATTTGGGGTTCTTGTGAATAAAATTGCTATGTATATTTTTATACATGTTTTTAAAGGTAGTACATGCATTTTGGTAAAGTATATACCTAAGAGTAAAATTTCAGGCACACTCAACTTTAGAAAATACTGGCAAACACTGTCTAAAATGATGGCATTACTACGTGCTCTTACCAGCCAGGTGTGAGAGCTCCAACTGCTCTATATCCTCATAAATCTTGATACTGTTATTTACAGAAATTTTAAACAACTTTGTGGGTGCTAGAAGTATCCCACTGTAGTTTAATTTTTAGTTTCTTGCTGACTAATGAACTTGAGAGTATTTTCACATGCTTGTTGACTGGCTATCCTATTTTGTAAATTGCCAATTTACTCTTTTGCTCATTTTCCTATGAGGTTGCTTGCTTTTTATAATCATTTTTTTAAATGAATTAATTCTCTTATATCACGTAGAAAATAAAAAGACATAGAAATCATTGTTACTATAACATTAGCTTTTATAATTGCACATGTATTTACCTTTATTGAGATTTCTTCACATGGCTTTGAGTTACTGTATGGTGCCCTTTCATTTGACCCTTCAAGACTTTCTTGAGCACTTCTTGCTAGGCAGTTCCAGGGTTAACAAACTTCTTTAGCTTTTGTTTTTCCAGGAATGTCTTAATTTCTTCTTTCCTTTTGAAGGACAATTTTGCTGAATATAGCATTCTTTCTTGATTGACAGGTTTTTGCTTTTATCACTTTGAATATGT